>JASDQU010213962.1:5775-22940 GCA_032191745.1 Picea mariana | reverse complement strand
AAGGTATAGCCACCGAAAATACACTGTGGATCTATACTCCTATGACCTGAACTGATCGTAGCCACGAGGAATACACAGTGGATCTACGAGATGACAAGACATAGCCACGACCAATACAAAGTGGATCTATGTAACAACATATGTGTCATTGTTCAAGAGAAACTCCTTTGCAACCCGGGCAAAGTACGTATCAAAGTGATCACTCAACCCAGGGTCTTCTTACCGATCCCGATGTAGTACGAATATAACCATGTGAATAGATGTTTTGATGTCGAACATGGCAGAAACCACTTGATTACTGGTCAATGATGTAAACCGTTAACAAGTGCGAGGGAGATCACCATTAATGTCAATGATTCCCAAGGTACTCTAGTACATTCCAACGAATGTGAATGGATGAGCTGAAGTCGAACATCCGTGGAATCATCCGATCAGAGGTCAATGATGTAAACCCACTGTCGGATGTGAGGAAGCCTGCCATTGAGGCATGCAGGTCCCAAAGTACTAACTAGTTTCTAAGTCTAGTTTCTGGATAATGTGTTGAAGTCGACAGAAATAGACTCGTCGAAGGAGGGCCTTGATGTATCCCCCATTAACGACACGAAACAGACACAGAGATGTAATTGGTAGATCAAATGAACATGGACTGACACAGGTATTGAGACAAGATATTTATGATGGCTGACTCTCGAGGCGGATACTTCCCTTGAACACTGAGGCACAACAACAGAAACATGACATGGACCAAAACTTGACAATACAGTGGATGTTGTGACTTACGTCGGGCGACCCAAAGGAGTAAAAGAAACTCAAAGGATTGGCTCAGTGCAGAGGTTCAGCGGGTTATAATGCGTGCATATGACAAAGTGGTGTGTTCAAGGGTGACTCTAAGAATTGCTTGGTAATGTTCTCAAGAGACTACTTGGCTTGCTCCTTTCAAATTTTCCCTCATCCAGATAGACGAGTACCTCTTTTTAATTTAAACGAGCTCGAGGAGGGTAACACATGCTCGATAAAACTCACCTTCGGTAAGTTCCTCTTCCTTTGTTTAACGAACTGGAAGAAGTAAGGTTTCGATCCCGTATGGACCTGTCGATGTTTTCTTTAACGAGTCCAAAGACAGAAAACTCGAAGATTTTACATGATTATAGAGTCTGGAAAAACACTTAAAAAGAACTCTCTCAGTTCCTTTTTCGTAAAGTAGTCTAACGAGATCGAAAAAGAGATAAACTATCGCTCAACAGACGTTTTCTTCAAACACTTTAACGAGCGTGAAGAGAACAAGGTGCTCGGTAATCTTTTCATGTTTAGAGAGTCTGGAAAGAACTTAAAGATAACTCCAAGGTTGTTCTTTTTTGTAATGTTAGTCTCGCGAGGCCGAAAAAGAGATAAATTATCACTTGAAAAATGCCCTTTCAAACCTTTTAACGAATGGGAAAGGAAGCAAGATCATTCGGCAATCTTTTCATGTTTAGAGAGTCTGAAAATAGCTTAAAGAAGACTCCAGGGGGTTCCTTTTTCATGTATCCATACAGGTCCGAAAAAGAGATAAAAGTCTACCCGGATGCATTCTCATGTATTTACGAGCACAAGAAAGAACAAAGACTAAGCTCGGTATGCCCCCAGCTTGAAAGCTAGTGGCTTAACTCTAGAATGATCATCAAAGGCTGGAGACATTTCCCCCAAGCTTTGATTCATTCACCGACTTTGAGGTTGTCACCAATTTCTGTGCTAGATGGAGAAAAAGGATATAGGTGGATGAACTGAAGGTTCAAAAGCGAGACTTAACGAAATACTCGACTCGACATCTACGAGATCTGACGAAAGAATCAAGTTGAAGGGAAAGGCAATTGTTTCATTTTTTAACAAGCTTGACACAGGAAAAGAACTATGCTCAAGGTTCCAGGTTCGATCCCCAGATTGCTGTTTCATTTTTTAACAAGCTTGCTACAGAGAGGAAAACTATGCTCAAAGCCTCTGTTTCATTTTTTAACGAGCTTGCCACAGAGAAGAAAAACTATGCTCGTAGCCTCTTCTTGATCATGGCTTCCAAGAGGATAACGCTCTGGAAGGATACCATGTCAAGGGACAAAACTCGGTCATGGCCTCCAGGAGATCTTCGCTGGATGGAAGAAAATCACTCTGGAAGGAACACACGTCGAGGGTCTCGATAGGGGTAAGGAGATTATGCTCCAATAGCCCAACCGAAGAGATCACCATGTCAACTACTGGATCCAAAGCATCGAGAGTCGAGGTCATGGGAGACAGCGCCACATAATTGACATGTGGCGAAGGTGATATTGTTAGCATATAGGAACCATTTAGGGAGGTAATCCAGTCAGGGCCGCTGAATGAAAGTTGATCAATGGTCACAATTCTTCCATCGTGAGGGAAAGATATCACGCGGAAAAGAGTGGATACAATAGCTTTCATGGCATAGACATAATCTTGCCCAAGGAGTAAAGCGAAATCCAAGGGATCTCGGACTACCATGACATCAATAAAGACAGTTTTCTCTCCCAAAGTTACAGGAAACTGAGGAAGGATCCCTAAAGGTTGACTGGTTCTTCTGTTAAAAGCCAACAGATTCTGGGTAATTGGTGCAAGCTGAGGACAACCCAAAGCATGCAAAGCAACAGAGGACAAAATACTAACGGATGCACCTTCATCTATCAGCGTTTGAGGAACGTCCCGACCACAAACCTGTACTGTAATCTGAAAAGGAATGTGAGAGGGAAGACGAGGTCGAGTTAGCGCAACCCAACCAAAAATGATGGTCTCATTACTTGGAGGGGGTTTCGCAGGAGAACGAGGAATGCCCCCCAGCACGGTAGAGTCTGTATTAACGAAAAAAACGTGGGCAGTATCAGGTTTACTCTCTAGAGGGAGAGTAGGATAGATCAATGGTGGACTTGAATTGACCACTTTGGCACTCTTCAGAGGAAGAGTGGGATTGACTGAGGATGTAACCGAAGCAACCACTTTGGCACTCTTCGGAGGAAGGGTGGGACTGACCGAGAAAGGGACTGAATCAGTCACTTTGTCACTCTTCAACGGAAGAGTGGGATTGACTGATAACGTAACTAGAGCAACCACTTTGTCACTCTTCGGATGAAGGGTGGGGCTGACCGAGGAAAGGACTAGATCAACCACTTTGGAACTCGTCAAAGGAGGAGTGGGATCGATCAGTGATAGAACTAGATCGACCACTTTGGTTTCATTCTCCAAGGAAAGAATGGGGTCGACGGGTGGAAACGGATCGACTGCTTTGGTGTCACTCTCTAACGGGAGAGTGGGATCGACCACTTGGGTTACACTCTTTTGATGAAGAGCGGGGCTGATCGATGATGGAACTGGATCAACTACTTGGGTTTGTGGTTCAATCGAGGAGGAAACTAGATTGCCCACCTGATCAACCAAACTGACCGGGGATGGAACCGGATTGACCAGTCCATCGACTAACAATGGATTGGGGGAAAGCTTATGATAACCTTTTGGAAGTTGAAGTTTTTCCAAAAGAGAAGAAGCCTCGTCCATACGAGGACAAAGGTGAGAGTAATGATCACCTTTACATAACATGCAAGGGAATTTGGCTATTTTCTTCTTCCTACCAACTTTAACATCACTAGTTGATGGGGTATCATTGATATGACCGACAGAGGCCGATGACGTGGAGGACCACATTTCTAAGACTTGGGTAAGACCGGGGCAATCCCTCAGAAAGTGGTCACCCTTACAAAGGTTGTAAGGGAATTTGGGTTTTGGATTTTTCATTTTAGTCTTGTTGACCTCATCAACACCCCCAGTACTATTAACGGTAACTGGTTTCTTAGAGCCAACATCTGATGTTGTTGGGGTCTTGGTCCTTTTCGGGCTCTTCTTCTTCCTCTCTTTCCGTTTCTTCTTCTTCTGATCAACCTGGCTACTTGCTTTAGAGATTTCACTAGGCGAAGAAGGAGAAATGGAAGGAGACTTGATGGGCAAAGAAGGCGAAAAGTTGACATGAGGTTGATGTGTGGGTGGTGTATCCAAAGTATTAGGTGCAACTAAAACATTGGGAGGATTCGAGATCACCGGAGTGGGGAACAACCAAACTGGTAATCCAATAGTGAGTCTTGGAAGACTCAGTGTGGCAACATATGGAGGACCAAAGTTTCCAAACGAAGGAAAGGTATAAGGTTCCCCAGGAGAAGGGGTTCCTCCATTGGTACTCCCAGGATTCGATGCCATTAATACTGACTCGACCTAAGGTCCACTAAGTAAAACAAACAACACGTGCTATGAATCTGAGAAGCAATCAATTAAACAAAACCTTCCCACGATGAAACCACTAGTTGGTGATGAAATCCAACGTCGCGAGATCAAAATAGGAAGGGGCGGAGATAGAGCGGGTGGATCAGTTACGTTGGCGACCTGCTTAACGGACTTACACCTTGGTGCAAGCTTCCACACAGTAATTGTGGATTTACCCTCCAAGAAGCCCGAGTGAGTTTGACCAATGTCTGTTCTAGGTACAGTGAGACTTCCCTTCACCGTCACCTTGTGTGAGACTCTAAATATTGTGGCTACTAAGGTCACCAACTCGTAGTCAACCCCTGGGTGGGTACAGTCGATAGTCCAATCGAAACGTATGGGCAGGATAACAAGTCTGAAATCAACCTGAACGGCTCCCACACATAATCGTGGGTATACCTCTAAGTGACCCCCAGTATACGATCCGACCACTACAAATAGTTGAACCACAGAGGGATAATCTCCGTAACTCACCCGAATGCGACCTCGTGTGTAACCCCTGTGTGAGAGGGGGATCCCAGCAAACCAATACAACAATTGGATTTGACTCTCCCTACCGCAAGATATTAAGTTTGTTTGATAGCTTTGGAAAGTTATCCTTTCAACCTATTCCAAATCCCTACACCNCCTTAAACTAATGTAGGTTTGCTAACAAAGATGTAAAAAAGTCTGATAAATTTTAGTTAAGCATTGATTTTAATGGCTGTTGTTTACTCAGAGGGTGTACGAAAATGAAACTGATGGAATGATGACTCAATTCCCAAAAATATGCATGAAATATGATAAGCAATCATTTCTTTTCAATGAACACCTATTTAAGGGAAAGAGGAAGAGTCGTTTTCACTATCAAACACTTGATAAGGAATGCCCTCAATCAATTTTGTTCTCAATCCAATCCAATATGATGCTACAACATTTCAGAAATGCAAACTAATATGCAAACTAATCATTAAGATGTACTTTTTTCATTTTCATGCGAATGATGATCAATTCAATGAAAAACTTGTCATGCCAACTACCCTTTCAGATCAAGGAGATTCAGACAAGAAAATGCAGATTTCGCACAAACAACACACCCTTTTTGCGATCAAACAAGAGAAAGAAAACCAAAAACGCAAAAGGAAGGAAAAAGAGATTGGATCAGATGACCTCGAAGAACCAAATGAGAAGAGTCACAGACTTTTAATGTCCTTCACTAGAGTTCCCGCTCAGTCAAATAGGAGAGAAGAAAGCAACATATTGATTTCAAGCTCTCAATCAACAAAAACTCAAAAAGGATGAAGAAGGGCATAAAAACTGAACAACAAGGTGTTTAATTCTCAAGATGAAGGATGTGAGAGGTCAAAGGAAGAATCATTGAATCACAAAGTAGCTTAGCAAGCAAAAAAAAACAAGGTTTGGACCTCAAAAAATGCAAATTTTTGAAGAAAATTTGGGCAAAAAGGGTTGGCGCTCTGGTATAAGGGCCACTAGAGCGTTATAAAGCTCTGTCCAGCAGCTTAAGGGAGCGCTGGCCCTCTATTAACATGGGCAGGGGGGCGCCAGGCTCAAAAACCTCATAAAAATGTCAAAAAACCCAAAAATTCAATCAAATTTTGACAATCAGGCTGAGTGTGATGGAGTACAGAGTCAACCAGCAAGTGCAATCAGATATGAAGGGGTGAACAAGGTTGGGAAACAACCAAAGGTAAGACAAGGTCTATGAGGAAGATCAAAACTAAAAGTTTGATTCGATCCCCAATGGAGTCGCCAATTTCTGTTGTAGGAAAATCTCCCTGCGGACAGGTAGATCTCCTCAAAGAGCTAGACTCTTAACTCTAAGACAAAAAGTGTTTATCATGGTCACTGGCTTCCTTTTAGATCTAGGTGGACTAGTGTGTGAGAAGGAAGGAGAAGAGAAGTACTTTTAATCGACGTTTGTCCCTGCACGCTCCGATCTTTCGCTCCTCAAGGAATCCTGTAGACAAACAAAGTACGACCACTTCCTACTCTATCAAGGTTAGCCCTGAATAGATCTATCTACTAAAGAGACAAATTCATGTGAGATTGAACACGAATTAGAAAGAATCAGGCCAAGCAAATTATATTAATGAGGACAAGAACATTGCTTACAGCTGTTGATGGATTGCAGCAGTTTTGCCAAGTCCTCTTTGTCTATCCCTTGCTCAAAAGATCCACGATCCAGACGACAACAACTTCGATGATTACTCTTCTCCAGTTCACTGTGTGTTTCCTATGAGATCATAGGTTTCATGCTAGCAATTCTTCCTCTTCCAAATCAAGTGTTTGACGTGTGTNTGAACACGAATTAGAAAGAAACAGGCCAAGCAAATTATATTAATGAGGACAAGAACATTGCTTACAGCTGTAGATGGATTGCAACAGTTTTGCCAAGTCCTCTTTGTCTATCCCTTGCTCAAAAGATCCACGATCCAGACGACAACAACTTCGATGATTACTCTTCTCCAGTTCACTGTGTGTTTCCTATGAGATCATAGGTTTCATGCTAGCAATTCTTCCTCTTCCAAATCAAGTGTTTGACGTGTGTTAAGTGTCTTCTTGATGTCGTTATAGGCACGACATAGGCATCATGACAGTATGCTTTCTTTGACACTTGCGACACTTGTGAGCAAAATGAGACACTTGCGAAGTGAGTAATTTTGATGTGTAACGGGACCATCAACACATTTTTGTAAATTTTTTTTTTTTTTGAAATAGAATGATGCATGACTAGCTTACCAAAAAATATATTAATATGAACTTAACAATATTGAAAAATGCTAAAATTCATAAATTATTTCAAAATAAAAACTTCTTATTGTATAATGCTCTCATATTTTGAATTCATTTATAGTGAAAATTTAAATTAAATTTTACAGTAATATTACTAATATTTAAATTTAATAACATTTATCAAAATTAGAGATAATTAATACAAGAAAAATTATCATATAAACTTAAGTATATTTACAACAATTATTATTAATATTTAAATTTAATAAGAAAATACAGAATAATTATTTACATTGTTTTTTTTTCCACAATTAAAAAAGTTGGTTTTTATTGAAAATGATAAAAAAAATACATTAACATATGCTCAAAGCATTTAGAAAGAGATTAAAAAAATCTCATTCTATATTAATATGGTATTTTGACTTAATAAATCTTAAAATATTGATCCGGATTTTATGAGCAGAACGAAATGAATATAGATTATTATCAAAAGATGCTTAACACATAATAACATATATACAGTAAAATTGGTTTCTATTCAATAAGGAAATAAGCTGAAATTGTAAAATGCAAAGGAAAACAAGCTTACTAGAATGGTGGCGGCTGATCTCTGAGAAGAGACCTGATGACGACGCCCATTCGCAAGAAGATGATTACAATGAGGCTCTCAAGGCCTTTTTACAATAAACAGTAATGTCAAAAACCCTAGACACCAAAAACCTAACCCTAGGAGATGAAGTGCCAAAAGTCATGTGGTCTTCGTTTGGATAAGTTAGTACATCAACTTCCCAGGGTCGTAACTTTTGCATACGATCTTTGTTTTAGGCGCACAATAGCCCGTTGGAAAGGTCTATCCAAGGACTACACATGTCATATGTGGTGAGTCTTTTAGATATTGATAGCGACGATCCCTAAAAACGTTGTTTAGGGTCTCAAAACGACCCCAGAAGTCAGCAACCCAAAAATTAGGAAAAAACTAGAAAGCTGTCAAAATGAGCTGGTTGGAATAGGTGGGAGGCCACTGACATCCATCTGGATCAATCCTCCCCGTAGGAAGAAATGGTCTCCATTGCGTTGAGTGCCCCCATTAGATGAATAAATTTCTCCTGAATTTGGCCTCAGGTGAACCACTTGCCTTGGTGCAGGAGTTTCCCTTCTTTGACAACTCGATAAAGTTGGATCCTTTGTTGGTGAGTTCCCTTGACCTGTTTGTCCACACTCTGATCACTGGATCCCTGTTGTATGTAGTCGAGGTTGAGCTCTGTTAGTGTCATTTGTTCTGCTATCCCCGAGGTGTCCAATAATGGTGGGAAATAAGGTCGAAGGAGATCCACGTTGAACAATGGGTGCAGGCCAAGGAAAGGAGGAATCTTGAGCTCAAAAGCAGTATTACCCACGACTTTGGTGATGGTGTACGACCCATAACGGAGTGGGCGAAGCTTTCGATGGGGTTCGATAAGACGTTCTTTCTGCAAATGAAACCAAACTTTGTTGTCCACCTGAAACTTATGTGGCACCCGGTGTTGATCATGGAGTTGTTTGTACTTGTCATTGGACTTTTGTARGATATCCTGAACCTGTTGACGGATGTGYTGGATCTGTTCAATGAACTAGGTGGCTTTGTCAACTTCAGCTGGAGCAGAAGATGAGTTGATTGAGGTGACCACAAGGGGTAATGCAACATCTATGGGATCAAATGGTTGGAATCCCAACCCCATCTGAAAGGGGTTGTGGCCAGTTGAGCTATGTAAGGCTCGGTTGTAGCTATGTTGGACATAGGGAAGACTCTCATCCCATGTGTGAGGGTGCTTGGAATTATACATGCGTAGGATATGCACGATCATTCAATTTATGACCTCAGTTTGGCCATCTGTCTAGGGATGGAAGGTCATGGATTTGCTGAGCTTGGTGTCCAGCAATGACCAGAGGCTCGACTAGAATGTGCTGAGAAATCGAGTGTCCTGATCTGAGACAATGGTTTGTGGGATTCCAAAATGTACTCAGACTCATTCAAAGAAGAGCTTGGCAGTGGCCTCTGTTGTGATGTTCTTCTTGTAGGCGACCATAATCACCTTCTTAGAAAAACGATCAACAACCACAAAAACACAGTGATTTCCCCGCTTAGTAGACGGGAGGCCCAACATGTAGTCCATGGAGATGGATTCCCATGGCTTGTCAGGAGTAAGAAGAGGGGTGTACAAGCCCTATTTCTTAGTGGTCGGTTTGGCAGTAGCGCGGGCAGTGCAAGACCCGATATACTTGTTGACCTCCTATTGGACCTGGTGGTAGCCATACTTCAAATCAATCTTACTGAAGTATTTGGCCCCCGTGAGCTGATCAAGGAGGTTGTCGATTCGGGGAATCAAGTATCGGTTTCTGATTATGATTTTATTCAGGTCCCAATAATCAATCCAGAGTCATCATGTTCCATCTTTCTTTTGTACCAGCACGATTGGGATTCTGCAAGGTGATGAGTTGGGACGGATGTACCCCTTGTGGAGCAGCTCTTGGATATGTCGCTTGATCTCCTCATTCTCTAACAAAGAGCGGCGGTAGACTAGCCCATTGAGCAACGATGCGTCGGGGGTCAGATCAATGGGGTGCTTGACCTGACAGTGCAGAGATACATCAGTAGGTGAGTAGAAGATATCTAAGTATGCTTCCACGACCTTATCCACTTGCTTCTATTGTGTGGAGAGGTCAGCCACAGAGACCTTGGATGTGGCTGCGATCTTTCGCTCATTCTGAGACATATATGTAACATCCCAAGATGGTCCTAAGTATTATTTCTATCCTAATATGTTCTGGCTTTGTATAATACAACCTTCCGCAAACCATTTTTTAAAGCTTTGATAACAAGAGAATTGATTTGAACCTTGAACTCTTATCTTATCATATCTTTGGAAACAATCACAAACATGCAATCAATGTATTTGTCAAAAGATTAATAATCAACATATGAGGTATTTATTTTGGGCAACAAGCAATCCAATTCTCTCACATCTACCTGCCTTCATTACTTCACATTTTTTTACACAAGAATGCTTTTTTTGAACAACTCTTAACTAACCTTAAAGGTGCTAGGCTGWAAAGTAACCCACTCTCCGTGAAGTTGGTTTCATCATGCATCACTCTCAATGTACATTTATATCGATTATGGGAAAAAGATACAAAATGAAAGTATTCAAATTATTTGTATTACCTTAATTACAAAAGATAATGTGTGTTGTCATGGGYAAAGTGCCCTAATTCAACAATAAGGGTTCTCCAATCCCATCTAGTGTGTTGTTTGGAATATGGAACCCATCTAGATTCTAGAAGAATAGTCATTACTATTGAATATGAAATGAAGTGTGAAATGCAKRGTGCAAAATACTTTTAATTTATATGCAGAATGATGTTTGATTCTACCTATCCTAGTTAGGACTAGATTTTAACAAGTGAATACAAGATTAGTCATATATTTCTCTTAGTATTTCAAGAACAATAAGTTACTCAAGAAAAAGTATAAACATATGAATATGCATAGGAATGAAAATTAGAAAAGTTTTTTATTACATTACCATGGGCAACCTCACATTCACCATCCCAAAACCAATATTTTGGAAAAGCAAAGCAGGAATTGTAACATACATGCAAAGAAGTCCATGCTTACTTATTGATAGTTCGCTATGGCTACGTAATTGGATGAAATTTCTATTTCAGTCATCCAATTACAGAAAGTATTTTTGTGTACCTTTCTCCTCTGCTTGCCACTTTTTGAGTTCATTCATACTTAGTTGAACTCCATAAAACAATACCTTTTTATCTTTGATTTAACCTAGGCAGGTGACAAATCGAGTTGCATGATTCCGAAACATATGAAGATTGGCGTACATTAGCCTCTAAATGATGCTAAGTTCATTTTGAAGTTCAAAAGCACAAGTCATATCCACCTTGCAGTGGGCCACCTCTTGTTCCAACAATTCTACTTTTTTCTTGTATTATGCAATTTTTTTTTCCATGCTTTGGATATTGAATTTTTTTATATTGGTAAAAGGAAACCCCTATTGACAATAAGATTGGTTCTTGTAGCTTTCATCAACGTGGTCCTAGTGGTAACTGATGGGATTTTTCATTACTTTCCTAATTTCTCATAAAGATGATTATAAAGACTATTCGTTTAATGTCAACCCTATGAAACATGCGAAATGTCATGCACTGTTTATGCAAGAACAAATGCTCAAGCATTGATTTAGGCTGAAGTTGTAGTCTTAAGGATAAAAATTATGAACGGAATTTGAACAAGTTCACTCTTGGTTGTTTAAAAGTCTGAAAGGAATGGCTAAACTAATTCAAACTAGGAGCAAATTTTTACTCTATTGAAAAGAAGACTTCACACTTTGTTGGAATCAGAAACTTGAAGTAATCGATGGTCGACCTCATATATTTGTTTTTCGTCATGACTACATCCTTTTGGACCAGCCCCACTGCAAACGACAAAGGCTTCTCCCCACTGCAAACGACAAAGGCTTCTCCATCAGATCTCTTGCCTTGCAAAACAATGGGCATAAACAATCACGTTTCCAAAGTATCCCTTGGGCAACGACGGCTCGAATCTGTTCCGCCCATCCACCGCAAACAGAAGCTTCATTTCCTGGTTGGGTTTCATTTCTAGAGCCTTGCTGCAACACCTCCATACGTGTGTTAAGAGCGCTTCGAAAGTGGTACACCGGGCCATAATTTCGTCTTCCGTTGCTTGCTTTTTCAGTCGGTCTAGTCTTTCTGGGCTGAAGCACAACGAATTGTAGGACAAACCCTCGTCGCAGGAGGTGTCCATGAGGTTAGATACATTGACTAGTTCAGAGAATTTGATGTGGGGAAACTCGATTCTTGGAGGGGAGCGGGCTCGAAGTATCGATCTGTCCATGTAGGGGGGAACTGATAGTGGCAACCCTTGTGCTGTTTCGCACCACAAATTTACGAGTTCCATCACTCCCAGCCCGTTGAACATGCAGTGGTTCATGGTTAGGCCTAACACAAATCCTCCACATTTGAATTTTAATTATTATAAACCAGAGCAGGAAAACCATTAATGACTAAAAATGGACTAGATTAATCCTCGCCCAAATGAGAGGGAAGCTAAAAAATGGAATTAGGACAGAACCCTAACCCACAAAAAATATTTATCTAATACTTCATTAGAGCTCTAACAAATTCAAAGAAATTACAATAAATTCTGTTGGACTGATAAAAGATGTTTGACAGTTAAACCAAGTAATTCAAAGAATCACATGAATTATGATGAACATTTATACTAGAGTAAGATTTTTCACTGAAACTTGAACAACAGGGGGAGGTATCTCAAGAATATTCTTAGCATCAGGAATGCTATAAGCAAGATTTCCAAGCATAACAGGATCTGGCTTCTTCAAATCTCCAATCTTTTCAAGCTGACAATTTGCTTATGCTTCAACAAAGACAACACCCTCAACATTACAGTAGACGTTCAGTTTACCTTCTGGGCTTAAGCCAAGCCGCCCTGCCAAAGGATAATAGGTCACCAAAATGTTACGGAGTGCTTCCTTGATCACTCCAGCTGGGTTCTCATGGCCATTCTCCATGCTTGCATTGTAGCAATATACGGTCTGCACAACTGTTGCTATGTTTTGGTCAAGATTCGATAGAAAATATATGTGATTCTTTGTAGGTTCTGCTGGTACGATGAGAGTTGGCTTCTGCAACTTCACTTGCAGCCTTCCCTGAGCCGTCAATTTCGCAGCCATTGGAATGGGTCAAATTAACTCTTTGCACTGCTGAAAACTTCAAACGTTAAAGTTTTTAAGAATCCGTAGGCCTTATAACTGCTTTATGAACATTCCATGCATGGGCACTTCCTTAGGTCTATGCATGCACTTTATCACGTAAATTTGCAGAGTCCCCAATGCTCAGACTCCTCTGCCAATTCATCTACAAAATTTGCTTCGTCTGCATCACTGTGTTTCAAATATACTGCCATTAGATTCAGATTAAAGAATATCATAGTAAAAAATCTTTGGATCTGGCCATAATAAAAAATATCATCATCTAGAATTTCTTGCCAAATATCATAATCTCCTTAAAAACACATTTTTCAGTCTATAAAGGGAAAGAATATCGAAGTAATGATATAACCACATGGCAACCATTTTGCTGATACAAAAGTAATGATACAACATATGGAAACCGTTATGGTGATGTATGTTATCCAGAGTTATTTTCCACTTGAAGTAAAAGGTTATAAATTATATTCAGAGTTATTTTCCATTAAAGGTAAAAGGTTACAAGTTCAATTTGATGCAGTTTTTTTTGGATTATCAACAATTGTTATAATGGTCAGGTGAATCATACACTAAAATGATAATAACATAACCTAAGCACAAAGGATTTGACTAAAGTATCAGATCTTGTTCTGTTTGGTTTTCTCAGAGCAAATCCAATGGAGAGCATGGAAAAATTTCTCTCATTCATTGCATTTCGTGATTGCAGAGCGAAAAAGTCCATTTCAAATTCTACTTATCTCAACGGATTTAAAGTAATCCTCTGAGTGAGCGTAGAAAGCCAGAGCTCATGAAAATGAATGAATCCACTAGATTTGAAACTGTTAACCTCGATTGTCAATCGGAAAAGAATTTAACTGCTCCAAGCCAAAATTGGTTCTTATCCGTCCTTGGGCTCGTCTTTTTGTCTAGTGCTCTCTTGTGTGGTCGTTTTTGTTATGGCTCTTCATGTGTTTGGGCGCCCATTTTGTGAACTCGCCTTGCATTGCATTTGGGCGCCCATCTTGTGAACTCGCCTTGTGTTGCGTTTGGGCACCCATCTTGTGAATTCGCTTTGCATTGCGTTCGGGCGCTCACCTTGCCTACCTTACATTGCATTTGGGCGCCCATCTTGCCAACTCACCTCTCCTTGCTTTTTGGCGCCCATCTTGCCAACTCGCTCCTGATTGCGTTTAAGTTGAACTTAGTATATTTCAATAACCTACAAGACTTAGATGTATTGATGGATAGTCTCTTAATTTTGATATGAAATCAACTCCTAGACTCCTCTTATGTATGTTCTTTCTGCTTAAAATCTAGTAGTTCATATATATATATATATATATCAACATTTACTAAATTCAACGTGAGTGAAATAATAATCATTTACATATCTCTCTATATATAATTCATTTTAACTCTAATTTTTTTTAACATTTAGAGAATTACATTTTAATTCTTTTTATCATTTTTAACACTCATTAAATATGGAATTAAAGTGGATTTATTTGGTTTTTAAATAAAGACATGATACATAACTTTATTTTAATACAATAAAATATTGTGAATGGATGAATTAATTCATTTATGTGAAGAAATAAATATCTAATTTGTTTGTATTTAACAAGAATGTATGATGTGACATGCATTGATGTGATCGAGCTTTCCTTCACATGATTGATTCAACACTTGAGCAGTTCCATTAGGACMCCTAGTTTACTACTCCATGGTTAGCTTTTCTTGACATGATTGATTCAACACTTGAGCAGTTCCATTAGGACACTTAGTTTACTACTCCATGGTTATTTGGCATAATTATGGCTCAATATCTTGTAGTTGGATCATATACAATATTCAATATTAGGATGTTGATTGACACTATTCTTGTGTCATTTTCTTAGAGCATTTTTGTGGACATTTTGTTCATCTAGATGGTCATTTGACCTAGCAAAGGATAACTAGATCCATCTGCATTGTTGTTTGGCATTTGATAGGGTTGTCAAACATTTTCAGGGATGTGTCAAACTTGAAGTTGGTTCACTTCTCATGATTTTCTCTCATAAGATATTGGAGTTCACAACAATGAATAATTATAGGCATTCTAGCTCACATGTTGACACAGTGGGATTTTCTAGATTCTATAAGTTTTGAGCATCCATATTTGGCCTTTTTTAGGCAGATCTTCATCAAGGCTCAACCTAGGAGTTTCAAATTGAAGATGATACCAGTTCATGCACTAATTCTTGTTGCCTTGCTGGTATAATTGTTAGGACCTATGATTGAGGGCTAGATTGCTAGCTTGTAACTCCCTATACAATTATGAATTCACACACCACCTTTGTGTATTTCACATTATAGGGTATAGTTTTTATCCTAAGTGTGTATTAGATCTTATTTTGCTGCCTCCTAACCTTATCTCTTGATGAGGTGTCGATGTGAGGGTAAATCTAGTTTATGAGATGGTTTCATCCATGTATTATAAAATTGTATCATTGGAATGAATATTGTGAAGAATGAATATGACCTAAAGCTTTTTCTTCCAAGTTTGTGTGTCTTACTTGTGTTGTATTGCTTAACAAACTCTAGAATCTCAAAGTAAGAAATTATTTCAAATTTTTAAGTGAGACAACACACTACTTGGAAATATTATCAGGGTTTTTTGACAAATCGTTCCTTATGTAAATTTTGCAAGTATCCAATAAAGTGACCTATAATGGACATGAAACCAATGAATTTGTACCTCAAAGGGCATTAGCATACATTACTATAATGGACATGAAATGAACAAATTCATACCTCAAAAGACATCAACATGCATTAGTCAAAATAATCTCCATCATGAAAAGGTGATTGTTAGAGAGGCTCTAGATTTCTTTGGCCATTATCAAGGAGTTGGAACTATATATAGTATGGACTATGTAAAGTGTTTTAATGACCTGAATGGACCGAAAATTGTCATTTGTCATGCTTGGACATCGTTATGGTATTTATCTTTCTGTTAGTTTTATATGAAAACATGCTTAACACTTTACACTTTCTCCATCAACTTCAGAGATACTTTCTGAGCTCTCAAGGAGGGAATGGCTCTTCCATTCACTCGGTTTACAATTTGCTTCAAACATATTAGATATTATGTCGGCATGCCTCTTGTATGTGACAAAAAATGTAATTTACATAAAACTTGGAGGAAAAAATTTGTTATGTACATATTTATCCTAATGCCCAAGTGTATCAACTATTTTAACTTTTATGGGAACTAAAACAACAATGCATGTTAGAGGATCAACCATAGTTGTTAAGAAAATCTATGAGTGGGGCCTTTAGATCTAGTATCTTCATGGATTTGGTTGGAGTTAGTAGCACTGGTAAGACACAATTGTAAGAGAGAAGATAGTGGATGTGGACCTAGACATTGATTTTCCAATAGGAGGTACAATTTTGGAAGCAGATGCAGATCAAGTAGGTGGCCTCATTGATCCATTACGTATCTTGTCTAAGAGGCATAACTCACCGTTTTGACATCTGTGTTGCTATTAGTGTATGTTCCCACAGATCCAGTAGCAGAGATATTGTCCTTCCATATCCAAAGAAATAGTGAGTTAGAAAGCCCATTCAAGATACAGTTTACGAAGAAGAAACACATGGAGCCAAGCAAGAAGCTAAGCCCCTTGTGGCCACTGTGGCATGAGAAGAAGCATCTAGGGGGGATTTGTGGCAGAGGGAGAAGCATATAGGTTGAGCATTACATGCAATACATGCACTAAATTCAATATATCAATTAAAGTAATGGATGTAGGAATATACCCCAAAACAATAAGTATTACTGACTCCAAAATAAGAAATAAAGTTAGAGATAAAATTATCAACAAATGACATGAAAAACAAATACATTTTAATATTTAAGAAAAAAAATTGAATAACATAAAATTTTAAAAAATATAAAACAAGTATGTAAATTTCCACAATTAATCATAATATATGAACTTAAATTTTCTGAAAAACACTGTCAATTGAAACTTTCTTAGAATTTCAATTGTCAGATAATGATAAAATATCCATAAAAAAGTTGAATGTTTCAAAACTTTAAACAATATTTAAAAACTTAAAGCTCATACAACATAAAAACATTTTATTCAACTTCCAAACTAATAATAAACACTAATAGACAGTCAACTCAAATAAAATACAATGTAGTTTACATTCTTGTAAATATAATCACAAAGAAGCTACAAAGCTAATAAAGGGTAATATTAATTTTAAAAACAGGTGTAAAATACAATGTAGTTTACATTCTTGTAAATATAATCACAAAGAAGCTACAAAGCTAATAAAGGGTAATATTAATTTTAAAAACAGGTGTAA
>JASDQU010213957.1:0-14649 GCA_032191745.1 Picea mariana | reverse complement strand
TAAAAGTTGGGTTCCATTGGCTTAAGACATGTGAGAATCATACTATGATATTTTTCAAAGATATGACTTGCAAGGAATTTGTGAAGCATATTAAGGCCCTCCAAATAAAAAAAAATAGAATCATTGACCAGGGGAACATTGAAAAGGAGTTTGTTAATCATTACAAACTGTTTTTTCAATCTCAAGGAATTATAAAAAAGGAAATAAAGTTGTATATGCAAACTTGTGTTGATGTAGTCCCAATAAAGTCGATGCAAAAGGAATAATGGGTATGTGATCAAATTCTTATAATGTTGGTTGAATTAATGATTACCCTCAAAGAGATGGTTGATTATCAATTTCTCACACGAGACTACTTTCCACTCTAGTCGTTGACGATTCCCTTTTGCACTAACCTTTTATGTGATGGTTATTGAAACCCTTAACTACCTCATCCAAAAAAATTGTCTCGGAGGATTATCTAAGGCTTGAAAATGGAAAATTCGTATATGACTCCTTCCTTACTATCCTAGAAGAGAAACAATCACTAGACAATAACATGGTTTTCTTGCAATTTTTTTACAAATCCTTTGGATCAAACTTTCCTTGGGCCAATAATTAATGTTACCATCATAGTTAGTAGGAAACCCTAAGTTGACTAGTAGGATAGGGATGGACATACATAATGTTAAAATAATTTATGTGCTCATTTTCACCATAGGGAATTAATGTTACCATCATAGTTAGTAGGAAACCCTAAGTTGACTAGTAGGACAGGGATGGACATACATACTATTAAAATAATTTATGTGTCTTTGTGCTTATGGATGGCTTCCATGATGAATTGATGATGGAATAAAGTGGGTGTGTGAGTGAAATTTGAGTCCAGAAACCATCCCATATCATTAAGGCATGCATATAGCCTATCCATGTCAAATTTCAATGCATACATATACAGTTTGAAAAAATTTCAACGTTGGCTCCATTCACATGTCACTATTGCCCGCCTCTAGTATTTTTATGGTGTTGATTAAGCAATCAACGAAATAGAGGGATTTTTCATCACAAATATGATGCAGATACATTGTATATACATTAATGTAGAACCTGAAATAAAAATGAAGAAATACCAACGAAAGCCTAAGACTTGTGTCAACCAAATTGGGTACTCTGAAAGAAAATTAGGGTTTATGGTTTACATGATGAATTGATGATGGAATAAAGTGGGTGTGTCACTCAAATTTGACTCGTTAAACCCTCCCATATCATTAAGGCATGCCAATAGTCTATCCATGACAAATTTTAGTGCATACAAGAACTGTTTGAAAAAATTTCGATGTTGGCCCCATTCGCAAGTCCCTGTTGCCATTGTCTTGTCCTCATGCAATTTTCATTCCTCGTTCATTGTTCCCCATTCCTCATTTCTCATTCCTTGACCTGCATGGTGTAGTCCCCAAGATCCATTATGGTTTTACAAAATTACATACTAATGGAATAAAATTTCCCACACAAAGACCAAATTAATATATGCTACATAAGTCTTTTATCTTTTTTCAAGGACTATGTAATGGATCTCAATTCTAAGAAGATTCAAATAGGACCTAAGAACCTTAAGTTCTTTCCTTAGCCATGGGTGACATAAAACTATCATTAAATAGTAAAATTGTTACATTTCATTGTTTGACATCATGTGTACTGAGGGATTGAGCCACCACATGCACAAAGGAAACATACCAAGAATATTTGTCTTATGAACAAGATATGGTACTATCCATTTTGAGGTTTGGAATAGAGATTTTTATTATATAATACACTATATTACACCATAATATAAGCACTACACTCCTTTAAAACCATGTAACACCATTCAAATTAGACACAATATTCTTGTGACGAATTAGCTATACTATCAACGAACATTTTTCGTCGATAGTATAGCAAATTCATCGCAAGATTATTTACATCCGTCTCTCTTGCGATGATATCAAATGATTCTTGGATTTATTTTTATATTTGTTTTATCAACTTGAAATCTCAATTTTATACTTTGTAAGCTAGCTGGACCTTCAGTCAAATATAAATATGAAACTTGGAGGCATTAACATATCTACTAGAACATATGAAAAATAGGGTTTATGGTTTCCATGATGAATTGATGATGGAAGAAAGTGGGCGTGTTAGTGAAATTTGAGTCCAGAAACCCTCTCATATCATTAAGGCATGAAATTAGTCTATCCAGGTCAAATTTCAATGGATACAGATACAATTTTAAAACATTTCAATGTTGGCCCCATTCACATACCATTGTTGCCTGCCTCTAGTATCTTGATGGTGTTGATTAAGAAGTAAATGACATAGAGGGATTTTTCATCACAAATATGATGTAGATACATTGTATATACATTAATGTAGAACCTAAAAGCAAAATGAAGAAAGACCAACGAAAGCCTAAAACTTGTGTCAACCAAATTGGGTACTCTGAAAGAAAATTAGGCTTTATGGTTTACATGATGAATTGATGATGGAATAAATTGGGTGTGTCACTAAAATTTGAGTCCATAAACCCTCCCATATCGTTAAGGCATGCCAATAGT
Source organism: Picea mariana (assembly GCA_032191745.1). Taxonomy (NCBI): domain Eukaryota; kingdom Viridiplantae; phylum Streptophyta; class Pinopsida; order Pinales; family Pinaceae; genus Picea; species Picea mariana. Next base: position 12,076 of record JASDQU010213957.1, on the reverse strand, counting down.
CTATCCATGACAAATTTTAGTGCATACAAAAACTGTTTGAAAAAATTTCAACGTTGGCCCCATTCGTAGGTGCTTGTTGCCGATGTCTAGTCCTCATGCAATTTTTGTTCCCCGTTCATCGTTCCTCATTCCTCGTTCCTCATTCCTAGTTCCTTGATATGCATGGTGTATTCCCAAAGATCCATTATTTTTGTACAAAATTACATACTAATGGCATAAAATGTCCCACACAAAGACCAAATTAATATTCGCTACATAAGTCTTTTGTCTTTTTTCAAGGATTATGTAACGAATCTCAATTATAAGAAGATTCAAATAGGACCTAAGAACCTTAAGTTCTTTCCTTAACCATGGGTGACATAACACTATCATTCAATAGTAAAATTGCTACATTTCATTGATTGTCATCATTTGTACTGAGGACTTGAGCCATCATATCCACAAAGGAAACATACCAAGAATATTTGTCTTATGAACAAGATATGGTACTATCGATTTTGAGGTTTGGAATAGAGATTGATCTTATAGAATAAAATACATTGCACCATAATATAATCCCTACACTCCTTGAAAACCATGTAGCACCATTCACATTAGACACAATATTCTTGCGACGAATTAGCTATACTATCAATGAACCTTTTTTGTCGATAGTATAGCAAATTTGTCGCAAGATTATTTACATTCGTCTCTCTTACGACGATATCAAATGATGCTTAGATTCATTTCATATTTGGTTTATCAACTTGAAATCTCATTTTTTACTTTGCAAGCTAGATGGACCTTCAATCAAATACAAATATGAAACTTGAAATCATTAACATATCTACTAGAACATATGAAAAATAGGGTTTATGGTTTCCATGATGAATTGATGATGGAATAAAGTGGGTGTGTCAGTGAAATTTGAGTCCATAAATACTCCCATATCCTTAAGGCATGTGATTAGTCTATCCAGGTCAAATTTCAATGCATATAGATACAATTTGAAAACATTTCAACGTTGGCCCTATTCACATGTCATTGTTGCCCACCTCTAGTATCTTGATGGTGTTGGTTAAGAAATCAAAGAAATAGAGGGATTTTTCATCACAAATATGATGCAGATACATTGTATATACATTAATGTAGAAACTAAAATCAAAATGAAGAAAGACTGAGGAAATCCTAAAACTTGCGTCAACCAAATTGGGTACTCTGAAAGAAAATTAGGGTTTATGGTTTACATGATGAATTGATGATGGAAAAAAGTGGGTGTGTCAATCAAAATTTGAGTCCATAAACCCTCCCATATCATTAAGGAATGCCAATAGTCTATCCATGACAAATTTTAGTGCATACAGAAACTGTTTGAAAAACTTTCAACGTTGGCCCCATTCGCAGGTCCCTATTGCCGGTGTCTAGTCCTCGTGCAATTTTCGTTCCTAGTTCATCATTCCCCATTCCTCGTTCCTAGTTATTTTTGTAAAAAACATACTAATGAAATAAAATTTCCCACATAAAGACCAATTTAATATCCGCTACATAAGTATTTTGTCTTTTCTCAATGACTATGTAACGAATCTCAATTCTAAGAAGATTCAAATAGGTAACAATATTGATGAAATCTTATACGATCATGATGGTATAAAAATGAAAGATATTCTCTTGGTTTCAAGAATAATTTATCCTCTATTGAACAAGGCCAACCATGTTAAGGTGGAAGATCACATGGCCCCCTTCCTCCCCCTCACATCACTCTCAATTGATCCCCAAAACCCAATCTATAAAATATAAAATAATCAAAAGCAATGTCCTATTAAGATTCATGCATAGAAACTACAAAAACAAAAATTAATGAAGGTGTAATGTCCCCCCCTGCCTTAATTTCACTGGCCAGGAAAATGCTACTATGCAGAACAACATCATTCTCATACTTAATTAATAACATGCATTTAAGTCATATTAAACACATTTAACTCAGAGTAAGCACAAGATTACTGCTAACATAAATAATCCCTGTCATTAACAATAGTTCATATGCACAACATAATACATGATACATATAAGCATCATAGGCATGCAAACCATAATATTAAGAATAATTTGATACTTATCTTTGAAACTGTGGTAATTACACCACCACATGTAGGCCTTCCATGAACCTCCCAACTTTAGACCATGTTGCTCATCACTCTCAGCAGTGGGTCACCCCCGAGCTGGGATTAAGCTCCACCCAAGGCAATGAATCCTAGTCTAGGCTGAGGTTACAGGGAAAACTTCACAGAATAACTGGAAGATTTCTTCCCAAGATTCCTTCTTATGCCCACTACTCATGAACTCTCATTCCCCACATGCTTGTTCTGCTCGAGAGTATACACCTTCACAAGCACAGTCCATTAATGCTTCAACTCCCCTCTCTGGGTCTTAGCAACAGGCTAGATCAGGAAGTATTAGAGCTCCATAGCTAGTTCTGGACTCTTTCTGGGAGAAAACCAATTCCCAACAGACTCTCTCACCTGGAGGGAGTTACTCACAGGCCTTACAACCTACCTCTTCAACCAGTTTCAACCCAATTTCTGTAAGGTGATGATAAAAACAACAACAACTGGTCAATTCCACTCAAGAAAAATAGAAGGTAGCAACCCAAAGACAGTTCGGATACAAACTCAACTCTGCAAGAAAGAATGGGCTGGGCTCACAGTGTACAACTCAATCCACTAGTTTGTCACTGGTTTCAGGGTGCGCGACAAGGAATTAAAACAGAGGTCAAACACAAACTGAAACAACTCAGACAACTAATACCTTCACTTCTCAGGAAAACATTACGGTTTTCTAGTTTCCAACTTGCATGAGGGTATGCAGAGGTCGAATACAGGGGCCATGGGATTCACGGTTCAGAAAATCGACGGTCAAATGGAGGAGGAACCCCCAACACGACTCACTTCTCTGGTTTTAACTACATGCGCTTGGTTTGACACTTGTCATCCATGAAGCTTGTTCCTTCCCATTTGGAATTCACTCGTCCTTCCAAAGAACTTAGGATAAAACATCACATTTCACATGGCTTTTGGAATAATATTAAAATATTATTCCCAAGGACTTAAGCCCCTAGGCTCTACACTTAACCTCTCTTTCCAACCTTCCAACCCCCAATCCCTTACCCACTCTGTGGAAGCTTAGTCCCCCATCAATCATTCATCATGGTCAGTCTGCACGCAGTGATGTTTATATTTTTATTAATGTTCTGCATGATTACATATACAAAAGCAGGCTCCCGGCCTTAACACTTAGGCTCTCCGGCCTAATAACACATAATCCCACTAGCCTATATAAAATTGGCTCACCAGCCTATAAAAAATAATTACAATTCATAATGCAAGTTTTATACTTCATAGACATGATTTACAAGAGGGCTCGACCTTGGGGACATTACAATCCCCTCCCCTTACTTTTGCACCGTCCTTAGTGCAACTTTACACTGCATCTGCAAGATTTTCAAAATTTTCAAAAAGATGTGGGTACTCTACCCGCATAACATCTTCATGCTCCCATGTCGTGTCCTCTGGCCCATACCAGGTCCACTGGACCTTTACAAGCCCTATAGCTCGATTCCAGAGCTGTTTGTTTTTCCTGTGCAATATGCGTACAGGATGCACTTGTAGGACACCTTCTTGTTCCACCTGAATCACATTCCAATCGATAACATGATTAGCATCTGGTATATATTTCTTAAGCAATGAAACATGAAACACGTTATGTACAGTCATAGATGCAGGTAATGCAAGCATATATGCAACTGGCCCTATCCTTTCTAGGATTTCAAATGGCCCACAAAATCTGGTTTCCAACTTGGCGCAACTTCCTAGCTTCAGGGAACTCTTGTTAGCTTTCACTTTCAAGAAAACATAATCACCCACTTTGAACTCTCAGTGGGTTCTATTCTTATCAGCATAACTTTTCTGCCTATCCTGGGCAACTTTCAAATTCTGCTTAATTTTTATCATTTGTTCCTCCATCTCCTTGAGCAACTCTGTCCCAACTACTACTCTATTAGCTAGATTATCCAAACTCACGGGAGTATTGCAGTTTCTTCCATAAAGTGTTTCAAATGGGCTCATCTTCAACGATGCATGATACCCATTGTTGTAGGCAAATTCTATCAAGTCCAGGTAGTCTTCCCATCTTGATGTTTTGTCCATCGCATACATTCTCAGTATGTCTTCTATTACTCTATTCACCCTCTCTATCTGTCCATCAGACTCAAGATGATAAGTTGTACTAAAGTTCAAATATGTTCCGAATCCTTTGAACAATCCTTTCTAGAAATTCAAGGTGAATTTCAGGTCTCTGTTGGACAAAATCATTTTAGGAATTTCGTGCAATTGTGCCACTTCCTTTATGAAAATATCAGCAACATCTGATGCCTTGTGAGTGGTATTCAGTGGAATAAAATGGGTAGATTTTTTAATCTTGTCCACCACTACCATGATTGAATCATGCAGCTTGGCTGTTTTGGGAAATCCTGTAATAAAATCCATTGTTACTACTTCCCACTTCCACTCAGGAATGGGTAAAGGTTGCAACAACACTGCTGGGTGCCTATGCTCAACTTTAACTTTTTGGCATTCCATACATCTGGGGATGTATTCAACGATCTCTCTCTTCATACTCGGCCAAAAGTAATGGCTCTTGACCGATGCTATTGTTTTCTGATATCCAGGGTGCCCTGCATAAGGCACATTATGCATCTCCTGCAAAATCATATTTTTCAAGCACTAGACATTGGGTACAAAAATTCTGTTCTTGTACAACAGTATTCCATCTGTTTCCAATTTATAAATTTCCATCTTCTATGGCATCTTACCCTGCTGTAGCTTGGCTACCAATTCTCTGTACTGCAGATCTGTATTTGCAGCCTCCAAAATTCTACTTTTAATATTAGTCCGATACATGCTAATGGTTGTAGCATGTAATTCATGCACCCTCCTATTGAGTGAATCAACCACTTTATTCTCCTTTCCTTTGATATTCTTGATATCAAAGTCATATTCACACAGAAATTCCAGCTACCTACTTTGTCTACTGTTTAAGGTTGGCTGATCAAACAAATGTTTTAGACCATTGTGGTCTATTCTCAATTCAAATCTCTTTCCCATGAGGTAATGTCTCCATTTCCTTAGAGCGTGAATGATTGTTTCCAACTCCAAATTGTGAGTGGAATAATTCTTTTCGTGCTCTTTCAGCTTCCTAGACTCATAACATCTTACAAATCCATTCTGATTGAGAACTCCTCCCAACCCTTCTTTACACGCATCTGTGCACACAACAAAATCCACATTTGGATCTGCGATTCTCAAGATTGGAGCGCTGGTTAACAACTGCTTCAATCGCTGGAAACTTTTCTCACACTCTTCAGTCCACTGAAACATTTTCTCCTTCCTTTGCAAGGAAGTGATAGGGTGAGCTATCTTTGAGAACCCTACGATAAATCTTCGGTAATAGCCCGCTAGACCCATAAAGGATCTAATTTATACCACATTCCTTGGCGTTGACCATTCTTTTATGGCCTCAACCTTCTCAGGATCCACGATGATCCCTTCTTCTGAAATAATGTGCCCCAAGTAATGGATCCGCCTTTGATAAAACGAGCATTTGCTCAACTTGGCATACAGCTGGTGTTCTCTCAACACTTGCAGAACCATCCTCAGGTGTTGTTTATTCTCTTCCTTTAACTTGGAATACACCAAAATGTCATCCAGGAAGACTATGACAAACTTGTCTAAATAGTCCTTGAATACACCATTCATCAAGCACATAAAAACAATAGGTGTGTTCGACAGCCCAAACAGTACCACTGTGAACTTGTAATGCCCATACCTTGTTCTAAAGGAAGTCTTGTTGATATCCTCATCTTTTATTATTACCTAGTGATATCTCGATCTAAGATCTATCTTCAAAAATATTTTTGCACCTTTCAACTGATCGAAAACATCGTCGATCCTCGGCAAAGGATACTTGTTCTTGACAGTTACTTTGTTCAACTGTCTGAAATCAATGCACATCCTCAATGTCCTATCCTTATTCTTCACAAATAGGACTAGGGCACCCCAAGGTGACACACTTGGGTGAATGTACACCTTCTTTAGAAGGTCTTCGAGCTGCAATTGCAACTCTTTCAGCTCTGGCGTACTCATTCTATAAGGAACTTTCAACACTGGAGCTGCTCCAGGCATCAAATTTATAGAGAAATCGATATCTCTCTTCGGAGGTAGTCCAGGTACTTCCTAGAATACATCTTCAAACTCTTTAAGTACCTCATGATCCTTAATATTTGACACCTTATCCTTAGGCGTTTCCCCCACATGGGCTGCAAATAATTGACAACCTTTTCTGTAGCACTTCTTCAGTTGCATTGCTGAGATTTCTCTAACAACCACAACTCTGGGAATTCCTTGGACTGTTTTTCAATTCTCCTCCTCATCTAGGCATGTAAATTCCTTGTTTCAATATTCCAAGAGGGCATGGTGCTAGTCTAACTAGTCCATCCCAATTAAACAGTCATAAGATCCTAATGACAGAATATTCAATTCAACCTTCATGCTCAATCCCTTCATGTCCACTAGACATGACTTAACCAACTCAGTGAATTTCCTCTTGGTCCCTGTAGCCAACTGCACTAACCAAGACTTCTCATGTTTTCTTCTTATAAAATGCAAACTTTCTACCACTCTAGGGTCTATATAACTATGGCTAGCCTCTGAATCAACTAAAATAGTAAATGGTTGGTTGTTAATCATACCTTCCACTTCAATCATGTGCGACTGAAATTCATCTTGATTGTTGTCTAGGGTCACATAGATCCTTGGCATTCTACTGCCCATGTCCTCCACTGTTTCAGCATGTTGAACATTATGGAGAGCTCTTGCTTTGCCATTTTTATGAGGACAATCTCTATATTTTGGGTTCTCTTTACAGCCCCAACACTAAATGGGCATCTGTCTCACCCTTTTTTCTCCCACTTCAGCCATTCTCGGCTCTCTAAATGATGGATGTCCTTGAGGACTATTTCTGAAAAAGGGAGGTTTGTTTCCCTTCTTCCTCTATTCTTTCTTAAACTTCTTCTGGTCATCCCAAGCCTTTCGAAAGGTAGGATTTTCTCTTTGCTTCTCATATAAGCATTTCACTCTTCTTATTGTTTCTTCCATAGTCTTAGGATCATCATACTGAATCTTGTCACCAATGGGAGGCAATAATCCACTCAGGTACCTCTGAATCTTGACAGACTCATCTTTGATGAACAAAACATACTTTAGTAATTCCAAAAACCTTCGTTCATATTCATCAATGGTCATGCTGCCTAGCTTGAGTTCGAAGAACTCCTTCATCTTTCTGTCATAGTATCTTTTAATCAGGTATTTCCTCTCGAAATACCTATTGAATTCTTTCCATGTGATATCTTTCTCTCTAACATGCTGCACCTACACAAGATCATCCCACCACACAGATTCTTTTCCTTTTAGTTGATACATCACAATTCTTTCTTCTGCTTGAGAGGAATAAATCTGCAATTGGAAATATTTCCTCATGCCAAGCAACCATGTTTCGACATCTTCCTCCTTCTTATGTTCTCCATCAAACGTAGGAGGCTTAATCTTATTCATCTCCCCTTTCAATTCATCCACTCCAGATCTTCGGTGTTTTCTGGTAGGGGATGGGCTTGAACTACTATGTGCTTCCTTATCAGAATGCTTTGGGGAGTGACGATGATGTCTGCTACCACTCCTTGATCTTGTTTTTCTCTCAGGAGTCCTGTGACTCCCTGTTTTTCTTGTGCCACTCTCCTTTTCCAATTTCCTTTCTATTCTTTCCAGGTTCTTCAACATATTCAAGTTGAATTCACCCTGTCGATCCCTGATCCTCATGAGATTTCGGCTATCGGCTCGGAGATCCTAGGATTCTCTCTGCAATATTTCAATGATTTTCATCATATGTCCTTCCTTATCCATCTCTTTTCCGTGCCCATTAGAGTTTGATCCTTCGACTCTCAAGTTGACATCCCTTCCTTCTCTTTCATTCTCTGAATTGGAGGCAATCAATACCTCTTCCATTTCTATACTTGTCATTGATTCACATATGTCCTGACACTCGTTGAACTCTGCACACACAACGTGCAGTCAACCGAAGTTTGTCAGGCCTTAACCCCTTAATAAAACTACAACATTCATCAACCAACACGACTAAAAAAATGTTTTGATTCCACAAATTTTTTGAGCTTTGTTGGACTCTATAAATTTCAAATGATAGCCCCCTCTTTCTTAGTCCCTAACCCATGCAATCACGAGTCATGACCAACACTAGACCACTAGGTGCTACCCGAATTTTTGGCCTTCAGAAATATATATATATTTTTTTGAAGGCACATAGAACTAACTCACAGAGTTCCGATTACTGAATTCACGAAATCGGGTGGATCAATGGTCCACATTTACTCATCCTCCAAAGGATGAAATCCACTGTGGTCTTTCCATCATCATAGTTTTCGGGATTTCAGGATTTTGGGGCTTCGAGGTTTCGGGTTTCGGGGTTTTGGTCCCGGAGGTTCTTGCACTCGCTTCCCTCTCCAACTCCAAACTCCTGAACTTCTGACCTCTCTCCCCCTGGCCCGACAACACATTTGTCACTAACCATAGTGGTGACATGCGGTGTACTTAAGAAGGTCCACGTTACCTTCAGCGACATCATCAAGTCCCACCATGCTCACTTTTATTTTCGACCCACTAGCACGTGGTACACACCCATGTGTATACTTTCATCTCAGTGACGTCAACTCGACCCACTACTTCGTCTCTTCAGGATTTTGTGATTTTTGGCTTTGGGAGTTTGCGCATCAGCACAATCCACTTCTCCCAACAACCGAACTCTTGAAATGCTGAAATTCTTCCTGGATAATTAATAGTCCAGATCTCTCCTTGATCAATGGTTGTGATCTAATTGTGAATTCATGTTTCGTTAATTCTCACAAACTCACCCTTAGACCATTTCAAGTCACAAGTTAGTGAAAGGTTGATTGCTCTCCACGCGTCCTTTCCGATGGACGGTCTTGACGAATTCAGGATTTCGTGTATCGTGATTTCCACACTCCTGTGTAACTCCAAAGGGTTTTAAGCCTTGTTCACGTTCTCTGGATCTGACGGTCGCGAGGGTTCTCTTTTCCTCCTGAACAAATCCAATGGCTCCAACACTTTTGGTGTGGAGTTCTCTCTCTCCATGGTCAATTACCATGCCGGCTGCAGTTTGATCCGCCGCTACTCCTCCTGAGCTTTTTAACACAACCAAGTAAATCCTTGGCCCTCAGATACATTCAGAGGTCTGGAATTAGTCCTCTAGACACCATTTCCTTCTCAAAACCTCACTCTAAAGACCACTTATTTGGCCCATCCAGGATCAGCGTTGAAACTAGGCTTTGATACCAAACTGTAACGTCCCGCCCGGCCTTAATCCTGCTGGCCAGGAAAATTCTACTATGCAGAACACCATCATTCTCATACTTAATTAATAACATGCATTTAAGTCATATTAAACACATTTAACTCGGAGTAAGCACAAGATTACTGCTAACATAAATAATCCTTGTCATTAACAATAATTCATATGGACAACAGAATACATGATACATATAAGCATCACAGGCATGCAAAACATAATATTAAGCATAAGCTGATACTTATCTTTGAAACTGTGGTAATTCCACCAACCACATGGAGGCCTTAGACGAACCTCCCAGCCTTAGACCACGCTACTCATCACTCTCAGCAGTGGGTCACCCTCGAGCTGGGACTAAGCTCCACCCAAGGCAATGAATCCTAGTCTAGGCTGAGGTTACAAGGAAAATGAAACAAAATAACTGAAAGGATTCTTCCTAGGATGCCTTCTTATGCCCACTACTCATGGAATCTCATTCTCCATATGCATTTTCTATCCGGGAGTATACACCTTCAAAAGCATAGTCCATCAGTGCTTCACCTCCCTCTCCGGGTCTCAGCAACAGGCCGGATCAACAAGTCTTAGAGCTCCGTAGATGGTGCTAGAGTCTCTCTGGGAGAAAACCACTTCCCATCAGACTCTCTCACCTGGAGGGAGTTGCTCACAGACCTTACAACTTGCCTCTTCAGCCAGTTTCAGCCCAGTTTCCACAAGGTGAGGATAATAGAAACAACAACTGGTCAATTCCACTCAGGAAAAACCGAAGGTAGCAACCCAAAGATAGTTTAGTTATAGACTCGACTTTGCAAGAGAGAATGGGCTGGGCTCACAATGTACACAGGTGATGTGGCTCAATCCACGAGTTTGTCACTGGTTTCAGGGTGACAAGGAATTAACGTAGAGGTTGAAAACAGACTCAAACAGTTCAGACGACTGATACCTCAGCTTCTCAGGAAAACATTACGGTTTTATGGTTTCCAACCTACGTGAGGGTATGCAGAGGTCGAATACAGGGGCCTCGGGATTCACGGTTCAGACAATCAACAGTCGAATGGAGGAGGAACCCCCAACATGGCTCACTTCTCTGGTTTTAACTGCATGCGCTTGGGTTGACACTTTTCACCCATGAAGCTTGTTCCTTCCCATTTGGAAGTCACTCGTCCTTCCAAAGAACTTAGGATAAAACATCACATTTCACATGGATTTTGGAATAATATTAAAATATTATTCCCAAGGACTTAAGCCCATAGGCTCTACACTTAGCCTCTCTTTCCAAACTTCCAGCCCCCAATCCCTTACCCACTCTGTGGAAGCTTAGTCCCCCATCACTCATTCATCATGGTTAGTCTACATGCAGCAGTGTTTATATTTTTATTAATGTTCTGCATGATTACATATACAAAAGTAGTCTCCTGGCCTTAACACTTAGGCTCTCCGGCCTAATAACACATAAGCCCACCAACTTATATAAACTTGGCTCACCAGCCTATAAAACATAATTACAATTCATAATGCAAGTTTTATACTTCATAGACATGATTTACAATAGGGCTTGGCCTTGGGGACATTACAGAAGGTACATGAAATTATGTGTTTCTAAATTATATTTTTAGTCTACCACGTACTTTAATATATTGACAACTATTTTCAGGTTTCAAATAATAATTAGACAACATGTAACCTAGGATATAAAAACATCGCATAAAACTTAAAAACATGTAATTAACCCATGAAACTAAAAATAAATTATTTTAAGAGAATAATTCATACAAATTAAAATATTATATAGTCACGTACCTAATCCAACCTTAACATATATGTAATCATCCTTATTCTCTATCTTGATCTTCTTCATCGAACTCAACATCTGTATCATCATTTGGTTCTGAAACGATGTTGAAAGGATTGATGATATCATCATCCCCATCAATGTCATTTTCGAGCATATTTTCATCGACATCATCATCGGAAATTGCAATATTGTCTCCTACGCCTAGATCATGATCTTCTTCGTCTTCTTCATCTGTTGACCCTCCATGATATTTCGGCTCTGTCTGATATTCTATCAAATCATCTACTTGATCTTCAATACCATCTTCTTCTTGTAAATGAGTATACTTAATTGTCCTTCCTCTTGGATCATATCTAACAACAAATGACCAATCCCTTTCACCTAGAACATTTGAGTAAAAGACCTGTTCACATTGGCTTGGAAAAACATAGCGATCATGTCCCCTTTCAAACATCATTGTTTTAATCATTGGAAATCTATTGGCATGTTGAATAATAATTCTTTCCTCATCACGTTCATGCATTCATAACCTATACCATTTGACATCGAACATAAATAATTTGAAGGAATTAAATTCACACTTAAGTATATCATTTAAATACCCATAGTATCTATTTTCAGATTCTCAGGGATGTCTGTCACTCCTTGAGGAAACATTAGTAACCTGGAATACTGCAGTTATCCCACTATCATAAGTTTTCTTGGTTTCATCCAATTGTTTGATGCAGAATTTACAACCATTGCACCACATAGCCTTGTGGTGTTTCAACTGCAATATGTCAGATATGTAAAAGATGCATTGTCAATTAATAAATTAAC
>JASDQU010213949.1:1033-11334 GCA_032191745.1 Picea mariana | reverse complement strand
GGCGAGGGGGGGTCCAGAATTTTTAATATCCATTGATTTGTTTTATTTGGGAATGTGATGTTTACGGGTGGGTAGGAATTAGGATAGGTTTAGTTTTTATGTTTTTTACTTTTTGTTTCTTTTTAATATTTTTTATTTTGTTTACATGTTTTTTATTTTGTTTTGTTTTATTATAATTTGTTTTAATTTTTTAAGTTTTGTTTATTTTTATTTTGTTTTATATGTTTTTATTTATATTTTAATTGTTTTTCTTTTTGTATTATTCAATGGGTTTTTATATTAATTAATTTTATTTTAATGTTTAACACTAAATTATATTAACCAAACTAACTTAATTATTAATTAACTAAATTACTTATTAATTAATTAATTAATTAATTAATGGATTATTTAACTAGTCTAGCCTATCTTAATTAAACTAATTATACTAAATTTTATTACTAACATTATTAACCTATTGAGTTTCTTTTTAACCTAAGTTTGGTTTATGCATGGATGGGTGGTCGAGCGGGATGTAGTCGACTAGACAAAAGGACAAGGGAGTGAGGGCGCAACGTGGATGAAGGATGTAGCATGGTGATGGAGGATTGGGCGAAATGGATGGAGGGGAAAAAGGGATCAACTGAGCCATACTTCGTCATCATGAGAGAAACGCCAAATCAACAGTCAAAGAATCGAGTTACCTATAATTATAGGACCCTGACAGGTTGTATAATAGTGAGGTTGTGGCACATGGTTGATGTGAGGATTTATGATATTTGATTTATGGAGAGTGTGGTGCATTGCCAGAGGTATCTTGTTGGTTATCTTGGTGTATGTTATTGGTATATGATTGAGTACATGGATGAGATACATAATTAAAGTACATGGTGATCTTGATACATATTGTTGAGGCATAGTTTGGCTTGTTGTTGATACATGATTGGTACATGTTGTTCGTTATCCTTGTATAGTGTTGATGTACATGGTTGATGTACATGATTGATGTGCATTGTTGGCACATGATTTGAGTGATATCTTGTGATTTTGGATATGATATCTATGTTATCAGATCTTATATATATTGAGGAGAGTATTAGTACCAGTTCTTGGTACAGGCAAGGCACATGTACAGGTTAGTTACATGAAAATGGCACAGGTTGATTATAGGTCAGTGGCATAGATTGGTACACGTTTACAGCAATATATATCACATTGATAGTGAGATAGTGGTTCCATCATTCTACTTATATTTCAAGGCGGTTGGATGGGGCAAGGATAAGTGGTTGTAGCCACCTTTCGGTTGTATCCGGAGAACATAGGGGGTTGTAGCCTCCTTCTGGTTGTATCCAGAGAATTGGGGAGTTGGAGCTTCCCTCAAGTTGTAACCTGAGATACTAGGGGGTCGAAGCCTCCTTCTAGTTCTAGCTAGAGAATTAGAAGTTGGCGATTCCTTGAATGTAATTCTTGACATATAAGAAAATCATTACATGGTTCTCTCCCACATTGGGTTTCCATGTAAATATTGGTGTATTGTGCATTGTGTGGATGTGTTTGTTATTTCTTATTATGCACTAATGAATTTCAATGCTTATGATATAGTAAGATATTGACAATGAACAAATGAACATGGTTGAATAAATAAAATAATATAAATTGTGGTTTAAATGATTAATAATTGGTATAATTTCTCATTAATGATTCACCCTCCCCCCCCTCCTCCTCTCAGTAATCCAACTATTGGTATCAGAGTCAGTTTCTTTAGGAAACATTTTTTTCACTAGAAGGAGATCATGGTTTATTCTGAGAATGGAGTGCCATTGTTTAATGGTTAGAATGGTTTAAAGTATGAGATATGGAGTGGAATGATGAAAGTATTTTTGGAGGCAAAGGGATATGATATTTGGAAATGATTTTCTACAGGATATGATAGTTCAAAAAGGGAAAATATTGCAACCAAGAAGGAATTGAAGAAGAATAACAAAATAGAAATGGATTTCATATGGGAAGGATTACCTGATCCGATAAGAGAATATTCAAGACACAAAGAATATTCAATCATGATCATGATCAGTCAAGAAAGAAATTCAGAAGGACTACACCACAAAGAAGAGCATTCACTCCCAGGTATGTAAATTTATTTTATGGTCATTGTTTTTATTGTACTAACTTTGGACATAAGGTTGCATATTGTAGGGATTATAAAATAAATATTCAAGCAAGAAATCCCTATGTGGCCCCATGTAACATTGAATGTTAAAAATGTCATAACTGTGGACACATAGCTCATGATTGTAGAAGCATGATCGATACTTCCATGAAAGAGAACACTGATATCAGATATAAGAAAGTATGGATAAGAAAACATGAAGAATAGATGAACAAAGACCAGGTCCCAGAGATCACAAGATTGGAAATAAAACAAGATGAAGACAAATCTACAAAGAAAAAGGAAGATGTCAGATACATAAGGCTTGGAAAATAAATCAAAGGAATGGAGGACCGATAAATAATGATCAGGTTCAAGAGACTATACTTTTAGGTATTGCAGTGAAAGATGAATCCACATACAGAAAGAAAGAATTCAGAGTTCAAAGAGATGATGAATCTACCGATGAAGATGATGATGAATCCACATTGGAGCATGACTTGTTCTGAGCCATTCGGCTTAGAGACTCTCGTGTAATATGAATATTAGATAGGGGGAGTCTAAGTGGTAGTTGAGACAGACCGAAGAACCATCCTTATGATAGATTAATCAGTTGTAGTAGTGAAGACTTCATGATAGTATAATGATAGATGGATCAAAATTATGGACAATTGTGTACCAAAGTCTTGGAAAGTATGGGTAGAGATGGATTCGTAAGAATACTTAGCAGTTTTGGACAAATATATAATAGTGGATGAGAGCATGGATTCATAGATTGGTTAAGATAGTTGTTCAAAGACAAAGGAACATTATCATAATCGATGATAATTACACATGAATATTTGAATGCTTATTATTGAATGGTTTTAATATATGCCAATTGATTACACAAGGAAGAACCAATGGACAATAACTCCAAAAGGAAATAGGTATAGGAAAACTTATATTTTTTCTTCACAACATCTCTTAGAGAAGTCAAGAAAGAGAAACAAAACCAAAAATATAGGTATAAATATCATTCAGAGAAGGTGTCAAACAGAGAGGTAATAATAGAGGTATAATTCCAAAGGAAGAAATTCATTAGATGCAGGATAGAGAGTTAGATGATTGGAGAAAGAGGATAGAGGAATGTTTCCAGGGTGAGTGACTGTCACAAGGGAAGAATGAGCGGTATGAATTTACTGTTGGATCTGAGTGATACCCTTTTTCAAAGAGGGAAATATTATTCATATGAAGGGAGAGAGAGTAATCAGAGGCTTTGATGGGTGTTTTATATGCACTAAAAAGACACTAAAAACCCCCTAATTAAATTTTCAACTCGGGGTAAGTAAACTTAGAGTTGTAGCAAAATATATGCCAAAGGTAGAAGGCTGGTAGGAGTATAGTCTAACTCAGGAAGGTGGCTATCTAAGACTAATCTACTCAAACAAAGCTATCTAATGAGAAAACCCTACTAAGAACTTAAAATGAGGTAACCTAAGTACTTTTGGGCCAAGGATTGATGGATAGTTCTTAAGAAAGAAAGTAAAACCCTATGTAAAGCAAACTAGTTCAACAATAAGCAATAAGCAAACTACTTTAAGCATAACAAGCAAATGACAAAAGCAAACTATTTTAACTTGCCAACCTACATTCAATGAGAAACTACCCTATGAAAGAAAATAAATAAACAAGAAAAGACACATATCTAACCTATTAAAGCAAATAGACAAGCAAGCAAAGACATATATCTAACCTACTAAAACAATAGACAAGTAAGTAAAGACACCTAACTAACCTATTAAAGCAAAAGACAAGTAAGTAAAGACACCTAACTAACCTATTAAAGCAAAAGACGACTATCTAACCTACTAAAGAAAATAGACAAGTAAGCAAAGGAAACTAACTACTGCAAGTAATCAAAGTAAAACTTCTCATTGAACAACTATCTAGCCTAAGAGGCAAGTGGACTAAATTCTCAATGAAAAACTATTTCTAATGCATGAAAGTAAATCTAAGAGGCAACTGGACTAAATGCTCAATGCAAAACTATTTCTAATGCATGAAAGGAAATCTATTTTATTGAAAGCAAGAAAGGCTACCACTAATTCTTAATCTATGACAAGCAAACTATTATCTAATCTATCAAAGCAACGTCTATCTACCCTATAGCTGCAAATAAAACTATTTTCTAAACTATGAAAGCAAGAAACTATATCTATGAAAACAAGAAAACTATCTTTTAACCTATGAAAATTCAAATATAATGATGGTGGTTGTGTGAATGTCTTCGGTGTCAGATAATATCTCGATGGAACTTGATAACAAAGGACAATTCCAATGGTATAAGCTCAACACTAATCTCAATGGCAAAGTGAAAGGTATGGGTTAAACAATCCAATGAGAGTTTAGCCATGACAAAAATAATGTTAAATACCTTGCATATTCATGTATAAACCATCAACAACATAACAAGATCATCATTATACTTCTACACCGTGTAAGAAAAAATAGATTCAACCATTAACTAAGAAATATAATTGCATTTTAATTCTAGGAAAGGAAATTGCGTAAAATAAAACTATGTTATGTCTACTCTAACCATTCAAACTGCAATAAGAAAATAATTAAAAACATAAATTAAACTATGATATTAAAAAGTAAATTAACAATATACATTAACCAACAACTAATTAAATGAGATCTATATAAAACTAAAGTAAGCAAGCTATAATAAAAAACTATAATTAACTCTATCCATCTATCAAATCCCTGTCAAAGAAAATCCAAATCAAACTCTGTTCTATTCTAATTAAATTTTGTTTTAAGCTTGACTATAAAATCATAAATCAAAGCATAATCTAACATCTAATTGCATATGGGGTTAGTATAGAGACTTGCAAGTATGCTCCTAATCTACAAGATCAATGCATGCTAACACATCTCATCATTCTAACCTGCAAAAGAGAATCAAAACAATTAAGCTACAACAAACTAGTTAACACAATAAAAATATGCATGTACAGAAAATAAAAGAGAACAATTAAATTAGGAAATGCATAAATAAACATGAAGACAGTTACCAGACTGCTAGTGCCCCCCCCAACAATTTGTGGTCACTCTCTAAAATCACACCACGAGCTCGGAAAGATGAATTCACCATTAAAACTTGAAAACACAATTCTGGCATAATTCTGGCAATGTAAAATATCAAAATAGAGAAAAACGAGTTTGTCTCCAATACACTGGTTCTTCTACTTGGTTAACAATCTTCTAACCATCCTAGTGGTATTTATAATCTTACATACCAAGTGGTAGACCATAGGAGGGTCGAACCACTTCTAATTTCGGCAAATTACAATAAATGATGCCCTAACTGATAAAACAGAGCAAGCCAATAATCGCCCTCTTTGAACAACTGAAATTGAGTTGTCTGGAGCTTAGTAGCTGGAGAGGGCAATCATGATTTTCCCATCACTGGCCACCAATACCTTAACCGCCAAGTCACCCTACGTTTTTGTGCAATATGCAGTGCTGGACAGAGTGCCCGATTAAGTGTCGGAACAAGTACTAGAAGGAGTGTCGGATCAAGTGCCAGAAGTAGAAACGTGGTGTGTTTTTGCCCTTATGTCGATCATACCATTTTATCATAAAATTCTTCAAAAATATCCTTTAAAATATGAAAAACACATATGTACATGCGACAAAAGTAGATAATAACCGTCATAAAAGTGATCATATCTCGGGCCCAACATTACCCCCACACTTACGATTTTGCAGGTCCCACTGCAAACAAAAAGAAGTTACCCCTCGTGACTAGGCTTGCTGAGGAGGATCGGCTTTGGAAGCTTCTCCTTCTTTCTATGAAGACTTATCCTTGTGCCTCTTTTGTTTCTTCAGCTATGCTCTGAGGTTGCGGTTAGATTTGGTCATCTCATCAACCAATCGTTGAAGGGATTTCACTTTTTTTTGAAGGACTACATTGTCATGATGAAGGTGTGCATCTATTGTCTTCCTCTCTTCCAATTGTTGGAGAAGTTGATGGTTTTCCTTTTGTAGCTCCTCTATGGTTGGGGAAGAATTGGTGATCTCCGAGGAAGACTTAGATCCTTTGAGGGATGTGGACAATCTATCAGTTTTAGGATCTAGAGTGGGCATGAGTGAAGTATGAGTGATGGGAGATCAGTAAGGTGATGTAGGTTCTGATTTTGTTTTCCTTAGTGGCTCTAATCCATCAGCGAAAACTTCCCTAGGTTTCTTATGAGGGCTCTCAAGGTTAGAGGACACTTGGATAGGATCTGAAGAGGGTGGAGGTTTTTCATAAGGCTTGGCTCTTGAACTCCAAGTACTCTTCCGAAAGGGTCCTTTACCAAATCGATTGGCTCCCCTCTTGTTTGTGGGAATGATGGGAAAGCCTTGTTGCATTACTTCTTGGATATTTTTAGGTGTAGGATCAAGAGAGAGTGAAGGAATTGGGGGGTCAACAATAGGCTTCTTTTGGTATTTTCTCTTTGTCTTTTTACCCGATGAAGAAGTAGGGATATCAACAAGATTTTGTTATTGTTCTGGAAAAGAGAGGGTTTGTGCAAAGGTGTTTGGAGTTCTTGGAGAGCAAGGCTTGGATGGAGAGATAGTTTTTAGGCTAAGTGGATTTTTACTAGTCTTTTAAATGTGTTGAACTGCACATAATGGATCTAGCTAAACAATGATACACACATTTGCAGAGAGAATTGGAAAAGGAAGAAGAAGGAGAGAAATAATGGAGAGAATTCTCATTAACCGTTATGAATAATGAATAATTTACACATGATATACTTTGTATAACTCAATGAGTTCGAATTGAGGTGAACCAAGTCACCATAGTGGTGGTCTAGAGTGATATGGACACACACCAATAGTTACGAGAGTGAACTACCACCTATTCTAGTCTCTCAGGCAGTTACGGGAGTGAACTGCCACCTAGTTGAGTTAACTAGTCAACTAGTCTTCAGTTAACTGACTGAACATAAAGTAGTGAGGATTTAATTCAAGGAATCAAGGCTAATGTCCCACTTTTGTGATGATACCAAGGCAAGGTCGAATTAGGATGGCGATGATCCCAATATTGCATGATGATGATCCCAATGCAACATCTAAACTCAACTCAACTAGTCAAATTGAAGTGTGAACTGAAAGAGAATATTCTCCACATGGAATATTCTCTCCTAAAATATAGGAGACTGGATAATGACTAATTATGACTAATGAACAAATAAAAACCTAAGGAAAAATAAATCCTAGGTGTGTGTGAAGTAACTCCAACACCCCCCTTGAACATCACTATGGTGAAAATAAAGATTGGGTCCCGGCAACGAGGCCATGTTAGGTACCCAAGTACAAAAGATACACTGAAAATAAAGTGAGGAAAGAGGGAAAAACTCATGGGAAACCCGCCCCTCAAGGTACAATATATGTAAAAAGAATAACTATAGTTTCTAGGCAATTGTGCCCTTCACTCCAAGACGACCTCGCAAAGAATGAAATTTCTTTTTAGTGAAGGTCTTGGTGAAAATGTCTTCCATTTGTTTTGCTGAAGGACATAATTGTAAGTCGATGATCCCCTCATGTACTAAGTCCCAGATGTAGTGCATATGGATCTCAATGTGCTTCATCCGCTGCCTATGAACTGGATCTCTGTAGAACTTCAGAGTGCTCAGGTTGTCACACCAGATGACGATCAACCGATGACACTGAATGCCCAACTCAGTGAGAAAATGTTGTAGCCATATAGCCTGAATGGTTATGTTAACTACCCCTCTGTACTCTGCCTCAGCTGAAGATAGAGCAATGGAAGCTTTCTTCTTTCTCGACCAATAGATAGGCCTGGAACCAAGACTGAGTGAGTAACCAGATGTGGACTTGTGATCAATGCTATCACCAGCCTATTCGGAATCAATAAACCCAATGAGATCTAATGTAGAGTCTGCTGCATAATAAATCCCAAAGGTGATGGTGCCCTGTACGTATCGAAGGATACACTTTGTAGCTTTCCAATGTAGCTCATGCAGCTCCTGCATGAACCTGGAAACTGTGCCAACTGCATATGAGAGGTTTGGTATGGAGTGTGTGAGATACAACAAGCTCCCCACTAGCTATTTTTACAGTGTGCTATCAACCAATGGAGTCTCCCCACCATCCTCAAGTTTGAATCCTGATAGGAAAGGAGTCGGAGCAGACTTGCAGTCTGTCATGTGAAATCTTTCAAGGAGATCTCATGCATACTTGGCTTGAGACAGTTTGATGCCTGATGCATCCTGACTGACCTCAAGTCCAATAAAGAAGTGTAGCAGACCCATGTTCATCATCAAAAACCTGTCATGAAGAATCCTCTAACTACAGGAATCGCTAAAGTCGAGCAACCGATGATCAGCAAATCATCGACATACAGAACTAAAAGTAGAAGTGAATCAACCATCTTGAGCATGTATACATTCAGGTCTAATTTACAACTTAAAAAGTTCTATGACAATAGGTAGGAGTCCATCTTGGCATACCATGCCCTCGAAGCCTTCTTGAGGCCATAAAGTGAATTCTTCAGTCGACATACCAAAGATGAGTCCTGCATAAATCCTTGGGGCTGATCCATGTAGATGTCCTCAGAGAGATTACCATGAAGAAATGCATTCTTCACATCCATTTGATGGACTTCCCATCCCTTGGCTACCATAATGGCAAGTTCCAATCATATGGAATCCATATTCTCTACTGGAGTGAAGGTCTCATCATAGTCAATA
The DNA here is from genome assembly GCA_032191745.1 of Picea mariana. Taxonomy (NCBI): domain Eukaryota; kingdom Viridiplantae; phylum Streptophyta; class Pinopsida; order Pinales; family Pinaceae; genus Picea; species Picea mariana. Next base: position 2,454 of record JASDQU010213949.1, on the reverse strand, counting down.
CCATGAACCTACTGAAAGCCTTTGGAGACAAGCCTAGCTTTGTATCTACTGATCTGTCCATCTGCTACTCTCTTGGTCCTGTAGACCCTTCTGTATCTGACAAGTTTCCTCCCATAAGGAAGGGGAACCAGATCCCAAGTCTGCTTCTCGAGGAGGGAGTTGTACTCCTCCTGCATGGAGGATTCCCAAAAAGGATTACCAGCAGCCTCACCATAAGACTGTGGATCTGAAGACTAAACCAAGAAAATATGTCTAGAAGGCAATGGTTCAGTGGAGTTGAGTGCAATAGCAGGCTCCTCGAAATCAGATCGACTCCTCCTAGTATCGGCTGGATCACCTACGAGATCCCCTGCATCATGAAGAGTAGTATGTGCCCACTTGGGCCTCTACTCTGGCTCTGAAACTGCATCTAGATGTTCTGACTCTGCATCTGACTGTACTGACTCTGAATCTGAATCCTCTAAGTCCTCTGAATCAAAACTATCATCTGAAGAAGAGTTGGCATGTTCATGCTCATCATCTCAGACAGGTGTAAGAGTAAAGGTGTCTAGATGCGACTGTTGAGGTACATGCGAGAAGCTTTCCTCGAATTGGACACTATGCTCAATGATGAGCTGGTCCGAGGAGAGATCAATAAGATGATATCCCTTCACACCGTTAGGGTATCCAACAAAAATGCACTCAGTGCTCTGTGGATCAAGTGCCTTCCTCTTTTCAGAGGGAATGTGGGCCCATGCACGAGAACCAAAAATGTGAAAGTGGGTCACTTCCGGTTTGAGGCTGCTCCAAGCCTCGTAGGGGGTCTTATCCTTGACAGATCTGTGGGGAGATATGTTTTGTATGTATGTTGCACAGTTAAGTGCTTCGACCCATAGTCTATGTGGTAGTGACTTTGCATGCAACATGCAAGATGCCATTGTTGGACACACCTACCACACTTAGAGGGGGGGTGAATGAGTGTGGGGTTCTTTTTCCCAAAACTTCCCTCTTGCACAAAAAATCATCAATTAGCATTCAACATTTATTCATTTTCCATTGTTTTCATTTATAACTAGTTATATGTGATCACATATCAACAACATATATCAGCAATATATCATCAACAAGTCATCACCACAATGAACACAAAGAACACAAGATGTATGTACAATTTTCTTTTTATTACGGACTACAATTCTTGGGGTTTATCAGAAACAACTGAATAGAGTACAACTCTACAAGAGCACCAGCTCTATATGAAAGACTCAGCTTGCATTCTCAGCACCAACTGAGATGAGGCAACAATCCTCAACAGATATCAATCTATACCATAAACAAGAGCATCAACCATGCACCAACCTGTGCCAAACAACCTGTAATCAACCTGTACCATAAACAAGTGCATCCAACCATGTACCAAGTATATACCAATCATGTGTCAA
>JASDQU010213948.1:0-18433 GCA_032191745.1 Picea mariana | reverse complement strand
ATGTCGCGATTTCGTGACTAGCAAGACCAAGAGGTCCTGCACCTTCAGTCTCCCAAACGCTGAAACTCTTCCACGCTAGATTGACGGTTCACAATCCATCCTGATCAACGGTTAGGATCCAATCACAACTTTCCTTTTCAAGATTCTTGGGGGAGTCTTCACTCTCATTTCTCCGATGAATAAAACTATGAAACCCACGATCCACACTAGATCAATGGTCCTCACTGTTCCTTGATCAATGGCCCATGTTCATCTATCTGCTGAGTCAGGATTTCGTGATTCGACACTTGATGAAGGTTCTTCCCTTCGAACCCTTGACTCCTTGATAAACGTTGTTGATCAAATCAAGATTTCGCATATGAGGGAGTCAAAATACTCTCTTCTCCATTCTCTCGATCCACGAAATGCCAAAATTTCTCCTGAACTGATCCACAGTCCATATTCCTCTTGGGTCAACGACCACGATTACGTCGCGATTTCGTGTATCGTGATTTTGTGCAGTCTTACCCTTTGACCACTCCCAGTCACAAGTCATCGAAATTATGTCTGACCACCATGTGTCCCTCCTTTGATTTTTACACCAGTTGACATGTGTCCTCCTTGATATTCGACAGTCTGAGTTCCCGTCGAGATTTCGCATATTGCGAGTTCGAAGGGGTTTCCACCTTTGTTTTCCCCGAACGTTGAAATGCCAAAATCCTCCTTTGGGCACAAAGCATTAAGATTCACGCTACTTCTACATATCTGAAAGTTGTCTGTCCTCGTCTCTGCGTTCCTCCAATATCGACAGTTCTTCCTCTGGAGCCTTCTTTGCTTCTAGTCTTTGAATGTTTTCAGTCTCCAAAGGTTTCAAACCTTTGTCCCTTCCTATGCAAATCCACTTTGGGTTAATGAACACTCTGCAAGTGTTATCTCTCCTGAGATTTGTCCTCTTTGAATATTCGACCTCCTACACACAACTTGCGTTCGAGTATTTCGAATAACTCAGATTTGAGGAATTTTCTTGAAAAGAAAATACCTTCCGCCCACTTGGTGTTCTTCTATGTTGTTTCTTCAAAACTTGGCCACTTCTAGCCTCTGTGCACTCCTTGCACCTGGATTCTCAAGTTTCCTTTGTTCCCTCTGAACCTCCCTCTCTGAGTCATCCTAAGACTCAGTCAACACACACCTTGCATTTGGGATGCACACCTTACATACAAGGTTCAAAAGAAAACAAATGGAACTTAACCAGTTTTGTTACAGACTCATACAATCATCTTCTCGAACTCTCATACATGAACGATAATGGAATAAAAAAAACATACATACAGAAATAACATCCATTCAATCACATTCAAGATGAACACAACTTCAAGGTAGTCTATTCTATTCATTCATAAAAACGAAAATTACATAGTCTTCCTCTACTCTACTCTGCTCTATTCACCTATTGTTACTTATCCATCCCGATCTTCTTATTCTCTACCACTCTACTGATCTATTACAAATGAAATTTAAAAATCTATCTAAGGGTCAACTCTCTGAGCTCTCTCGCCCTGTCCTGAAATCTATCATTTCAAACTTTTAAAACTAACACCTACTCAGTCCTATTACAATAACTACTAACTACTGCTAGACAGAGTCGGTACTCCATGTATGCAGTTTATTACAGTCCTTAGAGACTTTTCAAACAAGTTACAATTTTCAAATTGCTCAAACAAAATATCTCAACAACCCAAATAAATTCCGAGTTAATGCTCAATTTGAAATTCTGGTGTTGCTAAAATGTCATTCTTCTGCCTCCACGTGTGCACTGTTGACCTTGATGGTGATGCTCCTGCATCATACTCCCTTGGTTAAAAAATTTCATGGATTCCTGTCCATGAGCTCCTGCACTGTCTTTCCATGCTTCAAAATATCAGGTTTTGTGACCCAACTTGCATCTTCCATTGGGTGATCTCTCCATTTCACCAAATACTCAGGATATGTTTTTCTCCCGGTTTTCTTTCCATCCCTTTGTTCAATAATTCGCTCCATCTGAGGTTTTTCTGATGTGGTCAAGTGATTTTCCCACTGAATTTCTTTCTGGTCATCTAATTCTCCTTCTTCATCTCTCTTGTAAGGATACAGGTCTGCAACATTGAATATCGATGATATCCCAACATTTTTTGGCAACTCAATCTCATAAGCATTGGCTGCGAATTTTCTGAGAATCCTGCATGGTCCAATATTTATCATATTCAATTTGTTATATGTTCCCCTTGGGAACCTCTATTTTCTCAAATGAGCTAAAAATTTATCTCCAACTTCGAATTGAACTTCTCTTCTCTTTTGATCAACTCTACTTTTGTATTTCTGGCTGCTATCCTGTAGCCGTTCTCTGACTTTGTCATGGAGTTTCTGCATTTTTGTTGCAAAATCCTCCACTCTAGCATTCTGAACTCATCTTGACTTGAATCTCTCAATTCTATAATCCCTCTTGGATGTATACCATACACAATTTCAAATGGACTTTTTCCTGTGCTCTTGTTGACTGAATTGTTGAACGCAAATTCTTCCTGTGCTAGAATCTGATCTCATTGTCGACCTTGCTTAGTGACTAAACTTCTCAATAAGTTTCCAAGAATCCTGTTTATTGCTTCAGTCTGTCCATCTGTTTGAGGGTGATATGCTGAACTAAAGGATAAATTCGTCCCTAGTATCTTCCATAGAGTCCTCCAAAAGTTTCCTACAAATTTGGTGTCTCTATCTGAAACTATTCTCCTTGGCAATCCATGTAGTCTCACTACTTCTCTGAAAAATAAATTTTCAATGTGTGTGGCATCGCTTGTCTTCTGGCATGGTATGAAATGTGCCATTTTCGAGAATCTGTCTACCACAACAAATATGGAATCGCTCCCTTTTTGAGTTTTAGGCAATCCCAAAACAAAGTCCATACTGATTGCATCCCATGGCCTTTCCGGAATTGGTAATGGCTGATACAAACCCGTGTTCTGCTGTCTTCCTTTTGCATACTGACAAATTCTACACTTGTTCACGAACTTATTCACTTCTTCTCTTATTCTTGGCCAATAATATAAATTTATCAACTATGCAAATGTCTTGTCATGACCAAAGTGTCCAGCTAAACCTCCACTGTGTTTCTCTTTCAGCAGGTTGTCTCTCATTGAGCACTTCAGAATGCATAATTGGCTTCCCTTGAACAGTAATCCATCCTGAATCAAATATTCAGTCCATGGGCTTCTGTATCCCAACAAAGGATTCTTGCATGCCTCATAAGCTTATTTGAAATCTGCATCTTCTTATACATCTCCTTGAGGTGTTCGAACCCCAATGTCTCCACCTGAAATTCTTGTACAATCAAAATTCTTCTGCTCAAAGCATATGCAACTTTGTTAGCAATTCCAACAAGGTGTTTAATAACAAAAGTAAAGTTCTGCATGAATTCTACCCATTTTGCATGCTTTTGATTCAACTTTTCTTGCCTAGTAATAAATTGCAAAGCATGATTATCACTATACAAGACAAATTCTTTAGGAATTAAATAATCCCTCCATTTTCTCAAAGCTTGAATCAGTGCATAAAATTCTTTATCATACGTGGAATAATTTTTCTTGGCATCATTCAGTTTCTCACTTAAATAAGCAACTGGCTTATTATCTTGACTTAAGAGTGCTCCAATGGCTAATCCACTCGCATCACATATCACCTAAAATGTTTTTCTAAAATATGGTAAGACCAGAATTGGTTGCTCTGTGATCTTCTCTTTCAACACATTGAAAATTTTTTCAGCTTCCTTTGTCCAACAAAAGGACTTGTGCTTCTTCTTCATAGTGTCCAACATGGGTGCACATATGCCACTGAAATTTTTGATAAATTTCCTATAAAAAATTTCTAACCCATGAAAACTTCTTACCTCAAATATGTATCTCGGTGATGGCCATTCTCTGATTTCTCTCACTTTTTATGGGTCCATCTTCAATTCATTTGAAGAGATTATGAAACCCAAATATATGAGCTCCTTCTTCATAAAAGAACTTTTCTTCATATTTATCAGCAATTTCTCTCGCTGCAACCTTTCCATTACTATTGTCAGATGTCGTAGGTGTTCTTCTTTTGTCTTGTTGAAGACTAGTATGTCATCCAGATATACTATGACAAATTTTTCGATGAAGTCTCTCAACACTTCATTCATCAGTCTCATAAATGTGCTTGGTGCATTTTTCAACCCAAATGGCATGACCAACCATTCAAACAATCCTTCATTTGTCTTGAATGTTGTTTTCCATTCATCTCCCTCTCTCATCTTTATTTGATGATATCTGCTCTTCAAGTCTATCTTAGAAAAATAACTTGCTTCACTCAAACAGTCCATCAAATCATCCATCCTTAGTAAAGGATATATGTACCTAATGGTTATCTTGTTGATGGCTTGAGAATCTATACACATTCTCCATCCTCCATCATTATTTGGACTTAATACAGTCAACACTACACATGGGCTTAGGATTTCCCTGACTAACCCTTTATCCAACAAATCCTGGACTTGTTTTTTGACCTCCTCATTGTCTATAGGTGTTAACCTATAAGCTTCTTTGTTTGGTAAACTAGCTCCTGGAATAAGGTCGATATGATGGCTTATGCTCCTAATGGGTGGAAATGAGTGTGGTAACTCATCCACGACTATATCAGCAAAGTTTTCTAACAGTTCCTATATTTCTGTAGGTAAATCTTCTACAGAAGTATTTGTAAGGATAACTCTAGGATTCCTCACTACAACAAACTGTATTTCTTTCTCCTTCTTGACTTCATTGAAGAGTTCCTTCTCACTCATGAGAAGTATGCTTGGAATAGCTTCTGTCTTTTGCTCTTTGTATTCTATAGGTAACAACATATGCGTCCTACCATTCTTATCTAGGGTATAGGTATTCTTCCTCCCATCATGAATAACCTTTCAATCATATTTCCATGGTCTCCCCAATAAAATATGACAGACATCCATAGGAATTACATCACTAAATATTTCATCTTTGTAACCTCCTATTTTAAATTCAGCTTGGCATTGTTGACTTACCATGACTTGATGTCCTTTCTGCAACCATGATACCTTATATGGATTTGGATGTGTAGTTGTCTTCAATTCCAGCTTCTCCACCATCTATGTGGATACTAGATTGTCAGTGATCCCACTGTCTATGATCACTTTGCAAACTTTGTCTTTCGTCTTGCAAGCAGTTCTAAACAGGCCTGTTCGCTGAATTGGTTCCTCTGGTTCCTTCTCTGGTTTAAGAAGAACTTTCATCATCATGAGGTTTCTTCATCCTTCTGCTACTTTTGCTTCCACATGCTTCTCTGCTTCAACAATGTGTGCTTCTCCACCTTCTCTTTTTCTATCCAGACATTCCTAATATTTGTTCCCCTCTTTTCCACAGGTATAGAATTTAACTACGCCTCCTCTGGCTCTTCCTCTTCCTCTACCTCTGGGAAAATAACTTCTTCCGCCATGGTGTCCTTCTTTGGAACTTCCACCCTTCTCATGGTGATTATGTTGTTTGACAACTTCAGGCTTCGACTTCTGGAACTTCTCTCCACTAGTTCCCTTGCCTCTGCTTGAACTTCCGCCTCTGTTGCATTGGCTTTGCCTCCTGGCTAAATTTTCTTCAGCTTTCAAAGCTGCTTGGTAGGAATCCTCGACCTTACTGACAGACATAATGCTGATTTCCTCTTGAATTTCATATCTCAGCCCATTGATGTGTCTAACTGTCTTCTCATCTTCGTTCTCTTTCTGACCAGCCCTGATGTTCAGTCGGTAAAATTCTTCAATGTACTACTTCACTAATAAATCTCTCTATGTCAGGTTCTGCAACCTTTTGTAAATATTGATCTGGTAATCCTTTGGGATAAACTTGGCTTTCAGCTTAGCTACCATCTTATCCCAGTTTTTAATTTTCTGTTTACCATTTCTTCTGCGTTTGGCTTGTAATTCATCCCACCATAATGCTGCATGGCCTTTCAATCTTGTTACTGCATGCTTCACCATCTTGTTCTCTTCGATATCTTCGTAATCAAAGTACTTGTCCATGGCGTGTACCCAATCTTACAATTCTTCAACTTCTAAATTGCCTTCTTACATAGGTACCTCTATCCTTGCTTTGGCTCCTATTCTTGAAACAACTTGTATCAAGCGAGCTTGTGCAACGTCCTCTGCTACATTTTCCTCAACCTCTGCTTCTTCACTTTCAGCTTCACTGACATCACCAGCATCTGGTGTTCTTCTCTGTGCTGTCTCCATGGTGTCCAATATCATTCGAAGTCGCCTCATTTCTTCTTCCATATCTGCATTCGTTCTGCGGCTTCTAGGTGACATGAATTCACTTCGTCACCTACAAAAAAAAATATTAAATTTTATTTAATACCACAAAGGATACCAACTTTCCTCCTTTCTCCTTTGTCTGCGGTCTTCAAACAAACCTAAATTAGGCTTTGATGCCACCTGATGCAGACCCCCTCCCCTATGGGGTTCTGTGACCTTCCGGTCACTGGATCGTTCTCCTTCCCTGAGTTAGAACATCTCTTTGGTCCCTGATAGGACCTCTATTAAACTAATCCATAGGTAGTATATTTGAAACCCGCAACGTGTGAATCAGACACCAAGCACGAGCTTCACTCCCCCACGTGATGACCAACTGTGACCAAAGACCTCACAAAATAGGCACTCGTCATGATTCACGACTTCAAAAATCCAATAGATGAGCCAACCCGGGCTCTCCAACTCTCAAATCCCGAACTCTGATTTAGAACCCAACTCCACAGCTAGTTCCTCCCTTAACTCATGTCCATGTGACCATTGACGCAACCGCGGGCCTAACCCACAAAGGGCGCATCACGTTTCGTATGTCCAGATTTCGAGACTGGAGAGACCAAGAGGTCCTGCACCTTCAGTCTCCCGAATGCTAAAACTCTTCTACGCTAGATCGATGGTTCACAATCCGTCCTAATCAACGGTCAGGATCTAATCACAAATTTCCTTTTCGTGATTCTTGGGGGAGTCTTCACTCTCGTTTCTTCAATGGCCAAAAATCCGAAACCCATGATCCACACTAGATCGACGGTCCTCGTTGTCCCTTGATCATTGACCCATGTTCCTCTATTTGTTGAGTCAGGATTTCACGATTCGACACTTGATGAAGGTTCTTCCCTTCGAACCCCCGACTCCCGAAATGTCGAAATCTCCTTTTGGGAGATCAATGGTCCAGATCAATCCTTGATCAACGATGTTGATCAAATCACGATTTCATGTATAAGGGATTCAAGATACTCTCTCCTCCATTCTCTCGATCCATGAAATGCCAAAATTTCTCCTGAACTGATCCATAGTCTAGATTCTTTTTGGGTCAACGACCACGATTACGTCATGATTTTGCATATCATGATTTTGTGTAGTCTTACCCTTTGACCACTCCCAGTCGCAAGTCAACAAAATGTTGTCCAACCGCCACGCGTCCCTCCTTTGATTTTTCCACTGGCTGACATGTGTCCTCCTTGATATCTGACGGTCTGAGTTCCCATCGGGATTTCACGTATCACGAGTTCGAAGGGGTTTCCACCTCTATTTCCCCTGAACGTCGAAATGCCGAAATCCTCCTTTCTGCATGAAGCGTTAAGGTTCACGCTAATTCTGCAGATCTGACAATTGTCTGTCCTCGTCTTTGCTTTCCTCCAATATCGACAGTTCTTCCTTTGGAGCCTTGTCTGCTTCCAGTCTTTGAATGTTTTCAGTCTCCGAAGGTTTCAAACCTTTGTCCCTTCCTCTTCAAATCCACTTTGGGTTAATGAACACTATGAAAGTGTTATCCCTCCTGAGCTTCGTCCTCTTTGAAGATTCGACCTCCTACACACACCTTATGTTCGAGGATTTTGAATAACTTAGATTCGAGGAATTTTCTTGAAAAGAAAATACCTTCTGCCCACTTGGCATTCTTCTATGTTGTTTCTTTGAAACTTGACCACTTCTAGCCTCTGTGCACTCCTTGCACCGGGATTCTCAAGTTTCCTTTATTCCCTCTGAACCTCCCTCACTGACTCGTTCCAAGACTCAGTCAACACACACCTTACATTTGAGATGCACACCTTGCATACAAGATTCAAAAGAAAACAAATGGAACTTAACCAGTTTCGTTATAGACTCATACAGTCATCTTCTCGAAATCTCATACATGAACGAGAATGGAATAAAACAAACATACATACAAAAATAAAATCCATTCAATCACATTCAAGATGAACACAACTTCAGGGATTTGGAACAATTTTTGTCCGTTCTATTTGTTCATAAAAATGAAAATTACATAGTGTTCCTCTAGTCTACTCTGCTCTATTCACCTATTGTTACTCATCCATCCTTATCTTCTTCTACTCTACCACTCTACTAATCTATTACAAATGCAATTTTAAAATCTATCTAAGGGCCGACTCTCTGAGCTCTCTTGCCCTATCCTGAAATCTATCATTTCAAACTTTTAAAACTAACACCTACTCAGTCTTATTACAATAAATACTAACTACTGCCAGATAGAGTCGGTACTCCATGTTTGTAGTTTCTTATAGTCCTTAGAGACTTTTCAAACAAGTTACAATTTTCAAATTGCTTAAACAAAATATCTCAACAACCCAAATAAATTCTGAGTTAATGCTCGATTTGAAATTCGGGTGTTGCTGAAATGTCATTCTTCTGCCTCCACGTGTGCGTTGTTGACCTTGAAGGTGATGCTCCTGCATCACTTTTCTTCATCTTTCAGCTTGCAATTCATCCCACCATATCGTTGCATGTCATTTTAATCTTGCGACAACATGTCTCACCTTCTTCTCCTCATCGACGTATTCATAGTCGAAATATTTATCCATGGATCTTATCCAATCCAACATTTCTTCAACATCCAAATTTGCTTCATACATTGGGATGTCTATCTTCACTCTAGCTCCCAATTTAACAACCTCTCTCAGCAAGAATTCTTTAGCAACATCTTCCCCTGCAACTTCTTCAACTTCTATTTCTTCTCTTTCTGCATCACTGACGTCTCTAGTGTCAGGTTCTCTCCTTTGCATTGTCTCCATCGCATCCAACCTTGTGCGAAGTTCTCTGATTTTGCTTTCTACAAATCGATTTGCTACATGCGGCTCTACACGTATTCTAGGAGGAATTGTGCTAACCTTTTCTTCACTCACGCAGAGTACAATTTGAGCTCTTTAGGCTCTAATACCACTTGATGCAGACCCCCCTTCTCTCCTCGGGGCTGAACAACCTCCCAGTCAAGGATATTCAACTATCTGAGCTGGATTAGCTCCTTGATGCCTTGCTGGCCCCAAATTGAATTAAACACAGGCCCTTTTATCACCTTAGGTGTAGGTCAAATGGTACCCATGGGCTCCTTTCCTTAGTGCTTTAAAGTCTTGAGATTTCGGGTGTTAGCTCTTTCCACTAGTCCCTTTCCACATATGACCTCGGGCTTTGATCTGAGGCTTAACCTCTTGAGCACTTCATAGCTTCGGGTTTCAGCGTTCTTAGCAACAAATACACCCTTTTCGTCCAAACCCTGAATCACGAACTCACCTGGGCAGATCTACGGTTCTCATCTCTCCCATAGCCAACGGATGTCATCTGTTCGGACTCCGGTCTTTGAGAGTTTCACATGTATTAACGCTCCTCCTTTGCATTTTCTTCAAAGTACTCTTCCTCCAAAACTTGTGGATCTCCGCCACGTATCCTCTCTAGATCCGACAGTCCAGATCTCTTCTCTTTTCATGAGTTCATGAAAAATGTCCTTTTTCTCTATGCATGATTTCCAGAGCTCTACCCTCATGAATATCTAATATGCTACCACATATCCCCTCTTCAACCAATTTCTTTGATTTATTTTGCACTTCATGACTTCACGAGAATTTCTATCTGCTTGGTGCAAATTCTTCGAAACGGTTCTTCACGAACTCGCTTATCCACTTCCATGTCTCCACCTTCCAACCAATGATTGTGATCTCTTCGTAGCTTCAGACTTCAACGTTTTACACCCTTCTACACTCCAAACCTTATGGTTCACGAATTTCTGAAATAACTCACGACTAGCCATCAAACAACTTCTCCCATATTAGATGATCTGGAATGATTTTGCTTCTCCTGGGTGGATCTTGATCGTCACTTTGAAAAACCTTAAAGGGTTCCTCCCTTTTGAATATTTCTCCCACTAAATTTTTGAAACTTGTCTTCCTCTAAACTTTTAACTCTTTAAAGGGTTTTCTTTGACACTTAGTCAGACTTTGGATCTGTGCATGCCTTGCAATAGATCTTCACACACACTTCGACGAGCAACCTCTCGAGTTACTCCTCCTGAGTTTCTGGTTCAAAACTCCGTGGATGCACTCCTGGCGGACGATATGAACACTCTGCATATAAATTCTACATTACCTCTCCTGAGCTCTCAGTTGAATCAGACTCTGTCAATGCACTCCTTGCACACAATACGCAGTCCTTGCATAAGCTCGTGGAAGATAAACAATTGAAGATTATCTAATGTTTCACATATTCATACATTCAACATAATAAATCATGCATTCATCAGTGTAATTAATGCATGCATGAAAACAAAAAATAATAGAGAACATAACATAAACATAAAGCCTACCATTCACTCAAATAGACAAGCAATAGCGACACATGCATTTGGGTCAATATTTCTCTGTTATATTCATCTGAATCTACCTGAGCTATAATAACATTCAACAACTTCTAATTAAATTTCAACAACAACAATACTCAACTAATTCGTATCTACCCTCATGTTCAGTAGCCTCATTTGGGCATACAATACCTCTACTTATACGAGAGGGCTCCTAGGGTTCCCTCCGACTACCTATATTCTCGAAGTAAAAACTAACTGCCACTTAAGAACCATTACATTAAAGTCTAAGATTGAAACTCCCAGATCTCACGTGATCATTTCATCTTCCAAGCATTTTGATCTTCTTTAATCATCCATTCAAAAATATTTACAGGAAACATCATTTTTTATAATCTCCACAATAATTCAAAGGGTGCGCTAGGGTGTTGAGTTGTCTCTCCATGTGTGTTTTGTTGACGATGCTTCTGCATAATAATGACAATATGCTACACGAGTCCAGAGAAAAACGTGGGCACCAACAAAAAATGGTTATTGGGCGATCTGGCTCAGGAACTACGCAGTCGTGTTCTGCTTGAAAGGATAAAAACATGTTATCTTCATGGGTTTTGCAGGTTGGTGAGGTGGAACTATTCTAAGTGCACCACATGTTATCCAGTTTCATACCTTTGGTAGGTATTATTGACCAATTGTGACATGACACTTGTCACTCTTTGGTGGGGCCACATGTCATCACCTTATTTGTTGACTGCAGAGTCAAGGAGACCACCGAATTTGTAAATTCGGTGTTTGGAGGAAATGTGGGAGGAAGTTGAAAAATCCTTTGAAGCCTAAAGCTTGGGAGCACTGGAGTTCTGAAGCCCCGAAGGAGCAGTTGTTCAGAACTCCGCCAGTTTGGATTTTGGAGGAAATATGGGATGTTGTAGTCAGAAGCCCAAAGCTACGAATAACTACCCTCCAGGAACTTGCCACTTTGGCATTTAGGGAAAATGAGTAATAAAGGAAGGGAAACCTCCGAAGCCTGAAATTTTGGAGCCCCAAAGTTCCCAAGGCTTAGAAACTCCAAATCCCTATAGTTCCCAAGGCTTTGAATAATCAAAGGCTCTTTTATTTGATTTCGAATTGAAAGGTTTTTGTTTTTAATAGACATTCATATTAACTAAAGTTAAACTAGTCAATCTAAAGATTCTCAATTCCATGCAAACAACATTTGTGTCTCGCAAGTTTAAGAAAGAACCTGGGTTGATAGTTAAATGAAGCCCTAAGATAGTTGTATTCCGATCAACATATTTTAGTGTTGTCATTTTTGTTGTCGTTGTCGGGGAGACACTAAAAAAATTACGAATCTCTAGTTTACACTGGTCTAGGAAATGCATTTAGGATGAATTAAGGAGAATAGAAACAAGAAGATCTCATTAGAAGATATGCATAGTGTAAGAGCCTAACAAATTGACCATATTAACTTGTGGTGAGTTTCTATATCTCTGAGTCCAAACTCGTAATATTTTAGGATGCATGAATCAAGTAATAGATCCTAGAGAACGTTTATGCGGTCCAGTAAGAGCCACCCAAACATCTAACACCGTGGCAGGAAGAGGTGGAGGAAGTACTTTTGCAAGTGAAAAAAAACCTCCTGTAAAATAAGTATCATAAAATCCAGAGAAAAACTTTGTAACTTATGCTGAATTGAATCCTCCTAAAAACCCTAGTCATAAGCAAGAACCTTATCTTTCATCTTCCTCATAAGAATCTATAACCTTTGGGGGGGATGTGAAATTTTGGAAGAATCCCTTGTTCATCATTGTTGATGAACATGTAGAAGAAGAGGAAGGATATATTCCACAGAATCTTGTTACATTTGAATTTCCTATTAGGGATATAGAGGGTACAACCCAAATGAAAAATATCCCACCTGCTACTCTACCCCATTTCCATGGGCTCTATAGAGAATACCCAGACACATTTCTCTTTGATTTTTATGTCTTGTGTCGTAGTTATGACTATTCATCTAATGCCCAGAAACTGAAATTATTTAAATCTACCTTAAAATATTTAGCTTTACATTGGTTCATGGGTTGGGTGGAAATTCAATATCAATATGGGATGCTATGAGGCAAGCATTTCTTAAGAAATATCAAGGCTACTTCTAGGATATGGATTTATGTGAAGAAATATTTAAAATGGCCCAAAAAGAAGATGAGAGTCTGGAAGACTATGTTGAACGGTTCCAATACAATCTTAGACAGTCCAATCAACATCAATTAGAACCAACTACATTATGGAAACTCTTTCTAAAGGGTATCCAAGATTATTGTTTGGATGTTCTAAACTTAATGGGAGTCAGAGACGTGTCTCCATTTTCATACAATATTATCTACAAGTTATGTAGATGTTATTCAAGAGGCAACAATAAAGGAAAGGGGCCTTGGGAAAACCTCTCAAGAGTTAGGAATTCATCTCGAGGAGTTTTTACCCGAGTATAAATTGGGAATTTGTTAGATAATTTTTAAATTGATATACTCAATTATCTCAATTCCCAATTAGACACTACTAAGAAAATAAAAAAGAAACAAGAAGAAGAAACATTACCTTTAGCCTTATTTTTTCCAAGGTTTCATAAGAAACATCCTTATCATGGATATCCCCTATATAGTGTTGAAATATGTGATATTTGTGAATAGAATCATGACACTAAGGATTGTCCTTCACTACCTGGAATAAAATCAGTCTATCAAGGAACTAGTGAAAGAGTTGAGCAACTTTTTCTCATCAATCCAAAATGACCTTGGCCAAATCAACCAGTAGGTATTCCTCCTAATCCTTCCTAGTCTTACAATGCATTCTATGTTAATAAACTACATATGAAAAAACCCTTTGCCTCTTGATATCCACCAACATCATGGTCACAATGGACCCCTCAGAGACAAAACTAAACTTGGCAACAAGGTTGCTGAGGTTCATTTCCTTTTGGAAACATGGCACAACAATTGCAATTGTTTGGATCACAATCCAAACCTTTATTTCAGTAGGAACAACCTCAATTACAACTACCTCCATTTCAACCACCTCAAAGGATAACATATATTCCTTCCCAACCCATTCTTAACCCCAATAATAAAGTAACTCGACACACTTACAATGTTGAGTTTCCAAGCTATCATACTTACCTTATCTCCCTTGTAGACCTTTAGGAAATTCACCTTCGATCAAGGAAGATAATCAATCCTTCTTCACCCATCATTTAGGAACAAGATGATGGGGATAAGACCACAGAGTTGGATAATGCAACTTCTCTCGTCATTTTGGAACAAGATAATGAGGAAAAAGTTGTTGAATTGAATAAAACAATTGATAAACCTTCTTTAGAAAATCAATTTAATTCTCAGAAAAATCAAAACAGGTTCACGATCCCCCATATCCTAAAATATTAACTATTAAAAAATCTATCAAACAATTTGAATTTGATTTCCTCGGGGAATTGGAAAATGTTTGTGTCATAATTCCTTTATTTCAATCCATAAAGGATGTTTGTATATATGATAAATTTGTTAGAGAATTGTGTTTGAGGAAACTGGGACGAAAACCAAATTATCCTCCAATAGTTCAGGTACTTGGTTAGTTAGCTGATTTAATTTTTGGAAACATATTAACTACAAATTGCTCAGATCCAAGAATCCCTATTGTAGATGTGTGCATCAACACCATCTACATCTCAAATACTTTGATAGACATAGGAGCTACTATAAACATCATGAATAAATATTGGAAAAATTAAAGTTAAATCATCTTTGTCAAAACCTACCGTCCTTCAGTTAGCATATCGATCCACCATACAATCTAAAGGTATCTTAGAGCATGTAATTATATATGTAGACTCGAGTGAGTATCATGTTGATTTTATGGTTCTACAACCAAAATAAAATTTAGGGGGATACCCTTTAATATTGGGAAGGCCTTGGTTAGCTACCAATGATGCCTTCATTAGGTGTAGATCCAGAAATATCACCATCTCTCAGGGTTCTTCTACAAAGAAATTAACATTGTATACACCAACAAAACCAATCTCTACTCATGAAACACATGTATGGATAGGAAATGAAGATAGTACAACAAATTTTTATGATTGAATCATCCCTTTCCTTCAAGGAAATGATTGAGAATGATATCATCTATGATATCATTAATAATGTTGATTCACCTACCAATCATATCATGCACATGATATAAGAAACCAGATATTTTTCTATGATTCAAAAATAATTTCAATCAATTCTAGCCTATCTATATACTACATCAGAAATACAAAGCATGGATGTAGAAATCCTTCCAAGAAAAACACTCAATATAAACCCTCATCTAGAAGGAACTCAAAAGAAAAATCTTATCGAATTGTTATGTGAGCATGATAAAGAATTTGCTTGGGACTACACATATATGAAGGGTATTCATATAAGTTTTTGCACCCATCATATCTATGTACATGACAACTTCCAATAGTAAGTGGGTTTCACCACTTGTTATAATTCCAAAAAATGATGAGAATTGGAGAGTCTGTGTGGATTATAGGGATTTGAACAAAGTTATTGCTAAAGACTATTTCCCTTTACCCTTTATTGATCAATTCCTAAACACCTTGGCTGGAAATAAATATTTATGCTTATGTTTTGGCTTCAACGGGTATAACCAAATTTAGTTAGCCCCTGAAGATCAATACAAGACTACTTTAACCTGTCCATGGGGTACTTTTTCATACCGATTCCTCCTGTTTGGATTGCGTAATTCTCCAACCACATTCCAAAGGGTTGTACATGGAATTTTTTCTGACTTGATCCATGATTGTTTGGAATTCTACATGGATGATTTTATAGTCTATGGAAATACCTTTGATGAAGCAATACAAAATCTAATAAAACTTCTAGAAATATGTCAAGAAATGAATTTGTCCCTTAGTCATGAGAAATGTCATATAATAATCACAGAAGGTGTTGGCATAGGGGCAAAACCAGGGTTCAACGCTCAAGAGCGCACCAACAAAGCCCTAACTATCGACCTTTTCAACAACACCTGCGAAGCAGATGAAGTCTCACCCGAGGTAGAGG
Source organism: Picea mariana (assembly GCA_032191745.1). Classification (NCBI taxonomy): domain Eukaryota; kingdom Viridiplantae; phylum Streptophyta; class Pinopsida; order Pinales; family Pinaceae; genus Picea; species Picea mariana. Next base: position 2,685 of record JASDQU010213948.1, on the reverse strand, counting down.
CAAGGGTGGTTGCAAGACTCAGGTGTCTGCAACCTTAGGTGGGACACATATATGTGATTATATCATTTACAGAGAACTTAGCATCGATCATTTAATATTCAACCCTTATTCTACTTCGCAGATAGCACATAGCATCACAGTGTACACTCATGTCTACAATATTTCAATATTTAACCATAGTAATCCAGATCGGATCCAGTAGATCAGCACTAAGCATCCTCATATACATCAAATCTAACAATCATATATATCTAAGAAGCACAGAGCATAAGTGGATATATCAAAGCACATAGCATAAACAAAAACACATTGAATCAAAGCACAGAGCATAAAACACAGATTTACGTGGTTCACCCCCACCCTGGGGCTATGTCCACAATATATTCTTCTTTATTATCGTCTTCAATCTGTTACAAGCATAAAGCCTCCAAAACCCTTCTTCGCATAGGACAAAATATCTGCGCAGCTCTCTAGATCCTTCTTCCTTGCGTTACAACACTTAACTTTCTATAGCAACCTCACAGTAACTTGCACCTAGCCTTGCAAGCCTTACACAGTTCGCACAAAGAACTTATTCAACATCACATAGATGCACTACCAATTGCACTAAGAAATCATATCTACTACTTCTTACATTGCCTATCCTTCTATTTATACATTACAAAAGTGGACCTAAGCATGGGTAAACCCACGGGCCGACATCCCTTTCCCATTACATTAACCCAAAACCTAAAAAGGGCCAAAAAGTGGACCGAGATCCCATGATCTCTGCTTCGCCTAGTGCTCCATCTTTGACAGGCTGTCGAAGTCCAAAAATGATCAAATATGACCAAGTGTTCCTCAAAACTTGGTCAAGGGCCAACAGGCCCCCAACACTCACCTGTGACTCGTCCCGAGTCACTCTGGTCTGATCAATTCCACCTTGAATGCCTCATTCTTGGCTCAAGCTACTTCGACCTACTGTAGTGTGACAACCTCTTGCTCAATGAACTCCTAGATCATTGCATTGTTTACTGGTCCTTCTAGGCATTATTCTACGGTGATGAAAACCTGTTCAAGATCAGTTCCCTGGCTTTCAACTTCAGTGAATAGTTGGCATGCCTTTTCTTGGATTGGTTGAAGTCATTGGGAGACTTCCATCACTTTACTTTGTAGCCTGTGTACCTATTTTTGGGCAGTGCGTTGTTCTGGAAATATCTTCATTCTTTCGACCGAGGTTGTTATCACTGAAATTTCGTCTGCACAGGGCAACAAGAACTCTACATCATCAAAACAACAATGAAGTCATTCATGGCACTGAATTAGTTTCACAACATTCCAGAAGGGTCAAAAACTATATAAAGTAACCAAAATTGAAAGGCGCTTTTCAGCAGTTTGGTGCGCGCGCGCATGCGCAGGACAAAAACATGATTTTCGCGCATGTGCGCTCGACGCGCGGCTGTCAACACAAGAACCCACGCATCTGCTAATACGGTGCATTAATTGAATAGGTTGGCCTCCCAACCACCTACGGACCGGATCCCAAGTTGATTTGACTTTCAAATCAGAGCCGGATCTGCAAAATCGGCGAGTTAATGACCTAAGTAAACCCTAAACGGGTCCCTGTTCACACTTGAAGAAGGTTACGTGATCGCCTGAAGAAATGCTATAAAAATCCGTGAGGATACACTGTTTTGGCAAGGAATTCTAAGCACCGTTATGCTTTTCAGATGGTTTAAGGGCTCATCCTTTAAACAACAACCCATCAGCTGCATCACCGAGAGTTCTTTCACTGCTCAGTTCTTCTCATTTGTAAGGAAAGAAAACTGTGTGAGGGCCCCAAAGAGCCTTCTGTTGGAGGGAGAAGGAGCCTCTGGTCTCTTCCTTCAGCATGCTCTGGTTTCATCAATACACCTGCTTGAAACCATTGGTGACACCTGTGTTCTGTGTTTGATGTTTGATCTTTGTTTCTTGTTACAGTTTTGATTTGTTTTCAGTTCGTATTAGGTTGTAGTTTGTTTTATTTCTGTTAACCCTATGCTGCCACAGCTGTTCTGCCCTGATAAACCGAACAGGGTATGCAAGCGCTCTCTATTTGCTCACCTGGTGACCGTTTGAATGCGAACAGACTGGCGATTCCGCTGGGGAGTTAGGTATCAAATCCTCCCTCAATTGGGTTTTATTTGCTTTCCTTTCAGTTTTATTAACTTGCAGGGACATAAACCGGCCTCCGCCGACCTGCTGATCAGTCGATTTACAGGAGAATCGAGAGAAATCCATCCGGGGTTTCTTTCTCGTTAACTTATCACAAGCGCGTGGGTATTCCACCCCACAGACATGCGTCTCGCACGCATGCGCTGGAATTGACATCTAGTTTCCGCGCGCAGGCGCCACATGCGCCTCTGTCTGTACTAAAAGCCGCGCATTTGATCTAAATTTTTCATTGTAAGGTTTTTGATGTGGGGAAAGTCATTTTCCTTCTCAGCAATGATGTTATGCATGCTCTAAATACTGCACCACTTGGACCCCTCAACTTATAAAGGGGATAGTCAAACAAACATAGGCACTTAGGTGGATAAAAATCATTTTTCCCTTATTTTCTTTTCGCCACGTGGATGGCTTGCTTTGATTTATAATCTAAGTTGAACATCAAATTGTAATCACATCTAAACTCACATTCAGGACTAGAAGTTGTAAGTACCAATC
>JASDQU010213946.1:0-16556 GCA_032191745.1 Picea mariana | reverse complement strand
CCCCCCCCCTCTCAGTTGTCCAACAGTTAATACTGGAATTGAAGATGAGACAAAGCTCGTAGTGATTGTAGCTCTGCTCCATGAATACATAGATATATTTCTACGGAATTTTACTGAAATGAAAGATGTTGTGGGAAAACTTGGTGAAAAAAAGATAGAATTAATGCCAAATGCAGAGCCGATAAAGAAAAGAACATACAGGATGAACCCACACTACAAGGAGTAGATCAAACAAAAAATAGATAAGATGTTGGACGTAGGGTTGATCTTCTCATTTAATGAGTCTGATTGGATCAGTTTGATTGTGATACAAGGCAAAATGATAAGTGGAATCCATGTGTGTTGATTTTCGTGGAATGAATGAGCTTTGTATACATGACCCCTTCCCAACGACCTTGGTGACAAGATCTTGGAAGCGATTGCCTTACATGAGTGTATTCATTCACAGATGGTTTCTTTGATTATCGTCAAATTTGCATAGCTAAGGAAGATAAGAAGAAAACTACATTTGTCAATGAGTGGGGGTCGTACGCTTATAATGTAATTCCCTTTAGATTGAAGAATGCCCCTACGATGTTTTCCAAGGTAGTAGTTGTGGCCTTCCAGAATATATTCACAAGTTCGTCAAAGTATATTTGGATGATTGAACAGTCTATAGCCTACTCAAAGTCATGTTGCAAGCTATGACTCATGTTGGATAAGTGTCAGCAAATGCAGTTATTGTTGAACAACAAGAAGTGCATCTTTTGTACCCCRTTTGGCGTCTTGTTAGGACATATAGTTTGTAAGGAAGGGTTGTTGATGGATCCTACCAAGATTGCAATCATTGTCGACTTGCCTAAGATTAGTACAGTGTCTCCACCGCAATCTACTTTGGGACATACAAGGTATTACCAATRGTTTATCAAAGGCTACATGGAGTGGACAGCACCGATAGAAGATTTGTTGCGGAAAGGGGTACCATTTGTTTGAACAGCAGCCTATGAGACCAAGTTCAGAGAATTGAAGCAGAGGAAGATTACAGTGCCAATCCTCATCTTCCTCGACTAGAGTAAGATTTGTAATGTGCATGTGGATGCTTTTGGCATTGCGCTGGGTAATGTGTTAGCACAACCAGGAGAAGGAACACTGGATCATTCAGTGTACTTTGCAAGGAAGAAATTATCAAGGGTTGAGCATAATTACACTACTACGAAACACGAGGGTTTGGCTATGGTATATGCACTTCAGAAGTTCCAACATTACCTACTTGGTTGTCCATTTAACTTTTTTACTAACCACTCAATATTGAAGTATTTGGTAAACAAACTCGTACTGTAAAGGTGGATATGTCACTCACTATTGTTGTTTCAAGTATTTGATTTTGAACTGGTCATGAAGCAAGGAAAGCAAATTGTAGGGCCCAATCATCTTTCATGGTTACAGAATGGGGAAATCATAGGGACAATTAATGAATTGCTCGATGCCAATCTCTTTCACATGGAGATCATTCCAAACTGCTTTACTGAGATTGTTAAATTCCTTGATACAGGTTCAACGTTCGAGGACTATGATCGACAACCACGCAGACAATTGGTGGTATGCACGACAAATTACCAGTTAATCATTGGACACTTATACAAGTTGGCTACATATGGGATTATGTGAAGATTCGTGAGGGATCATGAGCGGCCAACAATATTGTTAAAGGCCAATGGTATTGCTAAAGGCCAACAATATTGTTGAGCAGCCAACAGTATTGTTGAAGGCACATGATGACCAACATGGTGGACACTATGGAGGTAAGGCTACTGTGCAAAAGGTTCTTCGTCCAGCCTTGTGGTGTCTGGCTTTATTCATAGATGCCAATGAATACACAAAACATTGTAACATTTGCCAAAGGGTGGAACGGCCCTCTATGAGAGATGAAATGTTGTTGCAGCCCATTATGGTCAAGAAGTTGTTCCAACGCTAGGGCAATGGTTTTATTGGTCCCATCAATCTGTGGGCATGCTACAAAGGGACTCGGTCTATTATCACAACTAAAGACTATCTAATGCACTAGGCAGAGGGTGCGTCGACCTGAGATTGCTCAGTGGAAACTGCTATCAGGTTTATTTTTTAGCATACTGTCACAAGGTTTGGAGGTCTGCATAGCCTTACAAGCAGCCAAAGTCGGCATTTTTTGGAGGAGCAGTGGCTACGTCGATGAAAGGATTCATGAGACGTCATCCAAAATTACATTGTACCACACACAAGAAACAGAACAACAAAGGCATTCGACAAGATCTTGGACAGTGAATTGACCAACTTCTGCTCAGTGAATCACGATGATTCGGATGAGAGGATTCTTATTGTTTTATGGGCATACTAGACTACCTATAAAACCCTAAAGAAGCACACGCCATTCAGTTTGGTATATATTATGGAGGCAATGATGCCGCTCAAGTATTTGATACCAAGTCTACAGGTGACCATAGCCACGTAGATGGCAGACATGCATCAATTGTAGGATAGGTTGGATACGCTGGTACAATGAGACGAATGCATATTTATGGTCGACTACCATCAAATGGTTAAAAAGCGGCAACAAAAGGCTTGACATGATAGGCACATCTAGAACAAGCACTTTGCATAAGGGAATCTAGTCTTAATATATGACAGTATATTCTAGAAGCACCTGAGGAATTTGAAAATACATTGGCAAGGACCCTATACGGCGGTGCAATTTACTAGCAAGTGAATAGTCTAGCTCGCGCAGCTCGATGGAAAGCTAAAAAGGAGATGGGTGAACAACACACATATGAAACCCTATGCAGACCCAACCCCAACACCCACGGAATCACCTTGAGCTCTTGGAAGGGGGAGTTAGTGTACCATAGTAGCTACTAGCACTTAATTCTGCATTTATTTCCAACAAATCCTTTTCTGCAATTTCAACTTTCAGCAGATTCAATTTACATTCAACTTTATTGTTTGTTGCTTTGTAGGTCTAGGAATAATACAATTGAACAAGTCCATAGTTACACAAACTTGATAGTACTCCACCAAAGCAGAGCTCTGTGGTCTAGGTGTCAATGAGAACTTGGGATCTGTGAATGGGATGGAATCAGGTGTCTCAAGAACAAGGGGAACTATGTAGCTAACAAATCACATAGCAGGGGGGGTGTCTATGTAGGATGGGTCTTCGCGAGACGAGAGTCGCTGAGTCGAAATCCATACTAGGGAATCTCAGTTGATAGAAGCATTGAGTCTTGATGCCATTAAATGCAACAGCAGGTAGGCGGCGCCAACTCATGCTTTTCATGTTGGACGAGCCGCGCCCAATATAATCACGTTGCATTTATGGTCTAGAAAGTCGCTACAAAAGGAATGTCTTATCCTACATTGATGACCATCTCTAGATAGGATTTTTCAGGAATTAGGTCATATAAGCGAGATCAGGTAGAAGATCAAACGATCAAGAAGGCCTGCAAGCAGAGAAGGCATGGGATCAGCGGTTCAGATGGGCAACCATCTTAGGGAAGGATGAACAAAAGCAAATCATCGATGCAAACCTAGAGGTTTATCCAGAGTTAGGATCCATTGAGGAGTTCTCACAATGCCACCCAAAGTTTGTGATCCAAAAATATCCTCTAGTAACAAAGACCCCTCTATCAATGTCTACCCCCTTACTGCAAACTAGCCAAGTGTAGTGTATAATTTGTTGGCTGCTATGCACATGACAAGTTCTGGATTTGAATTTGAGGTTCAAATCCAACAAAAGGATTCCACAATAGAATCATCAAGCAAAGGAAATGGTAGAGCAAATCCATTTAGCATTCTGCAAGTAACCCTTAAAGTCGAAGAGGCTAGAGAAGGAGACGAGGTCCAAACATAGCATGTCATTGATCTGCAGAAGATAGACCTACCATCACTTGCTAACCTCATTTTTTAGTCTACTACATAGATGACAAGCTAAGGTAATGAGAAGGATGACTACATGAGGGACTTGCAAATTCAAAACATGTAGTTCAAAGAACAGGCAAAGCAATGGGAACATGAAAAAAAAACGTGCTAAGAAAGAAACTTGAGCAAGTTGTGAAGAATGAAAGTCACTGATGAAAGAAAGCAGAAGAAGCAACAGCAGAATTAAAAAGGCAAACGAATGAAAGCATTGTTACACTAGAGAGACTGAAGAAGCAAGTTGTTGACTCGAGGAAGCGCAAAGCCAAAGTTCACAAGGTCACGTTGAAGAGAAAAAAAAAATCTCTCCATGTGTTTCAAGAAGGTGCTCCCATACTTACCTGAGGCACTTGAGATCGCTTAGTAGGAAAGCAGTGTAGTAACAAAGGTGATAACAACCTTGCAAATGATCATGGAAAACAAAAAAGGATTGTTAGAGTCTGCCAAAGACGCAGAAGCAAGGAAAGAACAAGAAAGGAAGGAAGAACTAGCAAAACAGGAAGTCGTCGATGCAGAGACTCGCAAGAAAAGAAGAGCTTTGATCATTAAGCTTGTAATCAAGGAAGCACAAGTGCAAATAGAGAAACTAGAGCAGTTAAGGTTGAAATGCCAAAGTTTGTGGATAAAGTCATAAAAACACAAGGATGTGTTGGCATTTCCAAAGTAGGGAATGCAATATCACATAGAGCCATTGCAAGCAGAATGATAAAAGAGTAGACACCAAGGCCATCACATGAGACGCTCCATATGATAAGATGGAAGAAACTCAGCACACATCATAAAGATGAGATGCTCTAGAGGACGAGAAGAAAAAGTTAAGGAACCTAGCACAAGAACTTGCGAGAAAAGCTCAGTCTCAATTCACAAAACAAAAAATATGAAACAAAACATTGAGGCTGAGATGGAGACATTTATGCAAGCAATACCCGCTACGAAAGAATTGACAGAATCATCGACAGTCGAGCATGCCTAGAAAATCCAAGAGGCTAGCCAAAAGTGGACCACTATTTTTGAGAAATACACTAAATTCAAGGATGCAGTAGTTAGAGAACTTCCAAACTTGGAGGCCCTTTTAAAGAATGAGACATAGAACCCAACTCGGGGAAGAGTTGGAAGGTGTAGTCAACAAGTTGTTGTGGCCCATTTTTAACTAAGTGTTGATGCGGAGTAGAGTTTAATAGAAGACAAATCCATAGGAGCTAAGAGACTGCAAAAGCTTGAGTACACAGTTCCGCAAAAACTTGAGTACACAAAGGTTGAGGAGTCATCCTATACATCATTTGCACCCAATTTCCCCTGATCGTCTGCATTGTCTCTGAAGACACAGACTGACGTGGAGCAAAGCTTAGTAGAAGACAAATCCACAGGAGCCAAGAGACTACAAAAGCATGAGTACACAGTTCCATTGAAACTTGAGTACGCAAAGGCTGAGGAGTCAGCTTATACAGCCTTTGCACCCAATTTCCCCTCATCATTTGCACATGTCTCTAAAGAGGCAAACTGTTTTGTACTATTTTGGATGAGTGGGTCACAACTAGCAAATTCACTAGTATATTCAGGAATCTTTTGTGTCACTCCAATCACCTATATATATGAGAATTGTAATGATGTAAAGAGATTTTTTTGAGAGATTAGAGATGATTATCATTGTGGTAGTTGAGAATTGAGAGTCGTGCACTCTGTCACAAGTTAAGTGCCGAAGTTATGCTATATTACTCATTCTACTAATGCAATGGTGACTTGTTCTACTTATGTGTTTGTGTTCATGTTATATTTAGATGAGTTGTGTCAATTGGGTTTAGCTCGAGTGGTTGTGAGGAAAAGTTGTTACCCTCCCCACCCAGGTTCAAATCCCACTTTGTGACATGTTTTCCTTAGCGACCCAATTGTTAATGAGCTATATATGTTGTATTCATAAAGTTGTTAACCTAGCCTTGTGCCTAAGAATCTAGGGTTTACCCTAGGTACCATACTCAGAATGAGGGGAAGTGCCTAGGCGATTTCCCCCAAGATATGTTACCTAGAATAAAAGAAAATCTAGATGGGTTGTATCTGATTGTGATTGATATGATTGCTATTAATTATGTTAGTTTAACTGAATGTGATTAAAAGATGAGTAAAGGAATGCAATCCGCACTAAATATTTAACATTCTGCACCTTAATCATATGGTGCCTTGGGAGAGACCTCCTTCCTCCTAGAAGGTTGAATATGTTGGCGCAATAGACTACACTGGGTATGTGTTGGACATGTTCCATGAACCTTGAGTCTGTCATAGAGCCAGAAACAAATCTGCTGGTTTGATAATTGGATTAAGGTTTGTTGAAGAGATAACTATAGATCTACTTTCTTATGATCTCAACACTAGTTTCAAAGTGACAAATTCGTTGTGATTGATTTGTTGTTTCAGTGAGTGTAAATTGTCTATTCAAATCCCTTGGGAGTTGGGATTGATTCCACAAGGGACAATTCTGATGGAAAACAAGGGGCACCTTCCCTGATCTGTTCATTAGAAACACTTTGGGACTGATTTCCCAAGGGACTATTTCAAATGTCAACATGGATCACAATAAAAGAAAAGGGCCTACAGGGAAATTGCTAGCACCAGGAGTTGATAAGGCAAGGGAAAATAATGGTAAGGGAAACTTCGAGGTTGTTTCGAGAACCTTCTCACTCTCGACTCACTGGAATGTCATTGTTTTCACCACATATCTTAAACAGTAAGTCCAATGGGATCGAGTAAGAGACTAATACAAACCAAAAGACACCAAGAAAGAATTCTTAATCAAGTTCTGGAAGACCTAAAGGTGATCAAATCAAGGCTTGTGAAGATTGAAAGGAAGTGTTTAATTAAAGAAGGCGTCTATAGAAACTCAGTCTCTGTTTGGTGAAACAAAATGGGACAAGAACTTTAAATGTGTATTAAAGGAACAAGCAACAAGACTGGTCATCATTAAGGTGGAACAATAGAAGTTACAGGTTTAGAGTAATCTCAATGAAACAAAATAAATAGAAAAAACATGTATATATAAACTTAAATAAACAAGTGAATGTAGAAAACAACAATATTAATAAGAACACAAAGAACAACAATATGCTCTTATTCGACACAACATTTTGTTTACTTATGTACACATGATCAACAAAGATGGAGAATGTAGAACAGATACAATAATGATTTCATTCATGATGACAATTCACTTGAAAAGGGAAGCATCTTATACACATTGAGGTCCTTCATACAGAACAGTTGGGATGCAACTGTTCAATCAACTAATTAAGACTTCCTAACAAGGAGTTCCTAATAAAGACTTCATAACGAGAATTTTGAATAATAAGCTTGCAAGTTAAATTATGAACCATAAAGTAATTACACCTTCTCATTTCAGTTAGATCTCTGAGGATGATTCCGCGAGAATGCAAACCATATGAGTTGCAGAGTTTATCACAAGCAACAGAAGTTGTGAAGTAGAGATTTGGAGAGCAGCACAAAACCACGAAGTCTAATTTGCAATGTCTGGCAGAGGACAGCAAATGCAGGTTGTGGGGCACTGCAAAGGAACACAAGTGCAAAGTGGCAAAAGCTGCAGGATACAGTTATGTAGATCCAAAAGGACCACAACACCAGCATCCACAAAAGCCTGAAGAAGCCCACAATGCAACTGTTGCAAAGACGTGGGAAGTCCGCAAAACCTGTTTCTAGGGGTCCACAGGACTGCAAGCAGACTGACAAGCAACAAAGCCAAATTGTGGCAGACTTCAGAAGGCCACAACAGAAGGAATGCAGAGAGTAGGAATACCAACTAGTCAACAAGTTGAACAGTACACAAGAATACAAAAGGCCAACAGGTGGGAAAACATTATAGAAGATACCTCGATAAAAATGGTCACTGGATGCAATACATCCCAGGCCTTCTCTGATTTGGAATCTTGTGAACACTGTGTGCATATAAATATAGCAAAAGAGAGTTGAAGAGATAACTTCTGCTCTAGGGTTTATCACTTATCTTTGTAAGCATGTTGTAGTGGTTAGCTTCGCTAGAAAAGCTACAGCTAGGATAGTGAGATGTTAACCCACAGGGAATGCAGCAAGAACTGCATTCATGTAACTATTTCTTATTAATAAAATGATGTCATTTTTATACAATCTTGTTGCATGTGTAATGCGATGTCCTTCCTTGCTCTATAACATCAGCATGAGTTGAGCAATTGTTACTTAAGGCGCTGCATTGTCAGGAAAGACTGTAGGGCATATCATTGTGTGATATAGGCACAAAGGCCTGTATATTGGAAGACACATCAAGGTTTCAAAATCCAATCAGGCAAGCCTGTAAACTCAAAATTTGCAACAGTAAAAGGAGCATTCTCAAGAGGTAGGGCTGGTGGTAGTAAGGACTAAGGCAGAAGCCAGAACTGCGGAGGGTATCCTGCAGCATAGGGTTGTAGTAGGTATCCCACAACCCAATGGAATCAGATTGAATCTGATAACCATAATTTTTAGATCAAGAGTTATGAGAGCACCAAAGAGGACCTGATACAGATCAGTTTGGTATCAGAGTAAATGTGAAGACCAATAAATCATTTTTTGATCATCTGGCATGCATTATAATCCAGTCAACCACGTGTATAAGTCATTACAAGACAAAATAGACTTCAGATAAAATGTACTTAGTAACATAGTTGGAATTTGGGGCTAACAATAAAAAGGATTATGAGCAGACCTATCGTAACACTTCAATCACATACTTCCAAATGATTCCCAATTACAATGGAAAAAAGGGAGTTACAATAACTTGAGCTCATAACATTAAGCCTCATGTTTAAATGACTGGTGTTTTTCAGGTTTGCACAAAATCCTAGTTTCAATATCCAATTACTATTGCTCCTGATGTGTACATCTCCTTGGTCTCAAAAAATGATGGAACAATATTGCCTAATTTAATTTTCTTTTTATCACTGATGGATAAAAAAGTAAAAGTAAAACCTAATTTTGTAAGGAAGACAAGAAATAAATAGAAGAAACATCTGCAAAAATGTACATAAGAGCCAAATATTAGCTTTACTGGGATGCAAGATTATATGTGATTTGCACATAGTATAAGAATTTACCCTGGCTAATCTGGCCTCCTTTGACTGGCCTGTTGAAACGGCAGTTTTCAGTAACCCTTGTGCCTGCAAAGTAATATCAAGCCTCAGACAGATGGATCCTCCACAGCTGTGTAAGTCATGTTACTTATAAAGGGCAACAGAAAAAAGTTTGAAGTTAGCTCTCAATTTCACCTCGTCAAGTTGATCTTCTACTCTTGTAACAGGAGACCTTGATTCTTCCTTGTGTTGCTCATTCTGAATCGAAGGCTTTGGGGAAATGTTTTCCTCCATGAGTTTCTTCTTACTTGCTTCTGTCTCGTTCTCATATCCAGTACTATCCCTGTTTGGAGTCTCCATTGAAGATACCTTCGCTGCAAGCAGCTCTACAGTCACGATGTCATTTTCAGCTCCAAAATTGCATTTCACAGTCTCGTGATCTAACACAGGAACTGCAAAAGAATCAGAGGCAAGTGCTGATTGTGAAGACGTGTCATATGTTTTGTCTTGCATATCATTCGTGAGAGAGGGGGATAGAATTCCTGTACTATCATCCTCTTTTATATGAAGTTCTTCCACCACATCATTTTTCTGCTCCCCATCATTAAGCAAGGAAGACTTCTCAACTTCTGAAACAGATGACTCTGCCAGATCCATGCCCTTGATAATCTCAACTGTCGTCTCTGTATGCTGTGGCCCGACAGAGCCATTGGTGACAATTCTCTTCTCCTGAGATAGAGACAACTTCTCCTTTTTAGGACTGCCATTGGAGTCTACTAGTTGAGTGACATCCTGCAGACTATCTTTTGGAGAACCATTTGACTTGGCCGAAGGCTTAGAAAGTGATGTCTTTCTAGGTCCCTGCGCATTGAGAAATATCTCAATTATTGTTGAGTGACCAGCTTTTTAAATTTCAAGTCTGCATGCCTATTAAAAATATTAACAGGAACCAATAGTCAAGAATATTAAAGAAAATTAATGTTAACAACAACAGTGAATCAAGAGTAGTACCTTCCCCTTTGAGTTCTGTGAATGTGCCCTTCCAAGCACATCTTGCTCGGATACTTATCGATCCCCCAAATACATGCAGCAAAGACAAAGAAGTCAACCACTGAAACTAAACTTCAAATCACTATATCAAGTTTCAACATCAATATTAAAACAATTCACACAACCAATGCCCAAGATTACCTAGAAAAGAGTGTTCTTCATTTTTTCAAAAGAGATCAAAACCAACAACCTTGGGATGTTTACAATGTACATAGTAGAAAATTGAGATGAGATGCTGTAGGGAAAGGACAGTACCTGCTGTTTGTATTTCTGACTGCTCATCTAGATGTTCCCCAACAACTTGTTTTGCTCTTCGATCCACCTCTTCCAATAAACCTGACAACCATGAGTGGCTTGATAAGAAAATCAAGATCGAATCCAAGCTTTACAAAATCAAGATCGAATCCAAGCTTTACACTTCAACTATCATTCCCAAGTTCATACTAAGAAACAATCCCATATATAGCGTGTCAAGGATGTACATAAACTTCAGAACTGGTCTTCTAGACACTGTGAAAACAGTTTTCAACAGTCCATGTGGATATTTTGTCATGAGGGTATGGTCACACTTTAGTAGAGTGTTGAGTTTTCTGAAATACAATCTCCTTATTAAAAAACATAGTATCTTCCACAAAAGCTATCCTAGTAATTGGAGGGTGATCTGATTCCCTAGAGTCGTTCTTCTTGGGGAGATTCCACAAGAAGTTGAAGGACAAAAGTTAGATAAAAATTCCACCGAAAGTTGGAGGACAAAAGTTAGTCAAGAATCAGTTAAGCAGGGAATTAAAGAATGAAGAATTATACTTTTCAAATCCAACGGTCTTTCACTTTTCAAGCACAGCATTTAATATCATATCTAATTGTATAAGGACATATAAAAATCTGTAATACTAAATACCACCAAAAGAAAGGTTCTCCTAGATGTGTGGTGAAGGATAAAAAAGCAGCAGCATCCACGACTACAATATACGGATACACATCTATAATGCATTTCAAAAGGTCTGCATATCAAATTTAAGGATCCTTTGGCTGCAAACCATTGAAAGAGCAAAGAGTTTTCATCAAGAAGATACTAAGTTTAGGAAGGACATTGCAAACGCTGTACTAAATCAAACTCTTTACAACATAATTTGCTTCATCTTAATGACCATCTGATCTTAAAATGCTCTAAAAGTGCCAATGGCATTGTCATCCAAAGGTGAGAATGGTGGCATGTTGGCCTGTTGGGCCACCCACCAAGGTTCAATTCTCCAACGGCATGTTTCTAGCGGCCAGGGCCGTGTGTGAGTCCTAGATAACTTCAACAAAATAGAACCCCCGTCAAGGCAGCTTAGCCAAAGGTAAGCTTCATGCTGTTCAAGAATGCGAGATCCATCCTTCATAGGTAGGCTACATGAAACACTGTGATTGGCCCTTCATAGGGTTGGTTGATTCTTGTAAGAGTAAGTTGATTGTAAGGAAAGATTCACCGAAAAAAAACCTCTAATATCACACAAGAAGGTGCCACTCACATGTACAAAAAGGAAATTGTTGCGACCATAGTCAAGCAAACATTCAAAAATAGAAACCCAGAGAGACGTAGCTTGGAAAAGACAAAAGTAGCTACACTTGGGTCACGGGTGTCTTTGCTGATTGTTAAATTAACAGCTAGAAGTTACAGTTTCTGTGGAGATATGTAATTATCTAACTAGAGAGAACATAATAAAGAGATGAGATATAAAGAGCCTCTTCTACACTGTCCGAGAGAAAGTATTATAGCTATTGGGCATTTCAGTCATACTAAGATGGTAATACCAAACAGTGTTACCAGAATTTCCGATTAATTGGTAATTCAAAACTGTAGCCATTGGGATTTCATTCATACTAAGATGGTAATACCACACGGTGTCACTGAAATCGCTGATTAAAATCCAATTCAGAGTTGTAGCTGTTTGGCATTTAATTCATACTAAGATGGTAATACCGGACAGTCTTACCAGAATCGCCAATTAATTGCCAATTTTAAACAAAAAACACCCCAAAAAAATATCGTGCCTTTTTTCTGCCATTTTTTTTTATTTGTCAATTTTTTTCTGACTATGCTACTTGGGAATTTTTTGCAAATCTTTCCCAATTGTTATGTTTTGGACTCTTTGCGTAGTTATCACTATACACGATTTTGCAACATTGCTCATTACCAAATACAATCTGCCCACTTTTTTTGCTATGTTGCTGCCGATTTTTCAGTTTGTACTAAGACTTGTTCCACTCTTCCCAATACCTCTGTCCTATTCTTTACCCGGTCTTCCATGCACAAGTTGAGAAAACTTTCAGTTTAAATGACGGGTATATTGAAATTTGAATCACTGAATGTATAGATACTAATGCAAGTGTTTACCCTTTTCACATTAAATGCTACAATTTTAAAATGGCAGATCAAGGAAGTTCCCAAGTAACCAAATGAAAAACAAAATGATCCCACAAAATGATGTGCACTGACACAAGTATACAAGATCATACAATTGTCAATTTGGGTAAAAATTCAAGTTTCAATATTTATTTTGTTTGCTCAATCTAGGGTATCGTTGAATCAGATCCACGACAATTTTATCGCTAAATTAACGGTTCCCATTACGTCAATTTGTGGCTCATTTCGTAGAAATTGCATGGAACCGGATGAAAAAATGCTATCGCAGGAACGCATACTATAAAACAGAACTTGAATGTTTACATGAATTCCTGGTGAATCTGACCGCAAAGAAAAATGAGAATCCATACCTTCTGCAGCCCTGAGCCAAAAGGACATTGCGGATCRGCTTGGGGTTGTGCCAGCTCGAGGGATGGGATTGCGACTGCCACGAATATATCAATTGATTGATTRGATCCGACTCCAATTTAGATGGATTTTTAATGTCTACCGGGGTTTCTAGTTCAGGTACTGAATTCCCCCCACCTCCGGTAAATAGAAACTTTTTGAAGTATGTGCGAATGGGTTTGCAAGTCTGCTTAATTCTTTCTGGGGTTAGCGCCAGGTTTTGTTAATCCGATTGTACAAATTCTACGTAAGCCATGCTGAACTCGTGAAATTTACTCAAAGCGCTTGTCAAGCCTGCCGTGTTTTTGGGTTTTTCAATTAGTTGAATAACTTTGTGAATTTAAAAAATAAACAAAGAAAGAAAATAACACAAAGTAGGTTTTTGTTGGTGTGTCTTTTTCTTCAACACTAGGATACATATAGGGAGAGTATTTGTGAAGCATTATTAACACATACATAGAGACATACATAGAGAGTATTTATGAAGCATGGCTTGGTATCAAAAGTTTTGTGAATTTAAAAGTTGTAGGGTTGATGTGATAGTGAATTTACTTTAAGGTGTAAGTTTTTAGGTTGATGTGATAGGGTATTCATTATGAGGTGTAATTCTTAGAGTGATGAGATGGTACCCTTTTTAACTTTTGGTGTCGTGTCTTGATTTGGAGGTCGATTGATTTTAAGAGAGGTTATGAAACAATGAGTCACACACTCTCTGGATTGTCGTTGAGGAGGTAGGTTGAATTCCTTCAAGGTGTACTATTGATTTGTTGACTTTTAGAAGGCCTTCAACATGTTACCCGGGGACTTACTTGTTGAGCAACTTCATGCCTTGGGGTAACCTATCTCCTCGTTGCTACATAAATGAGACTTYATGATATTGKTGTGGGCAAATTTTGCACATCTTGGGGTGTCTCCAAGCATATCGAGAGTACCAGTGGATTCAAACAAGGATGTCCTCTTTGCTTGTTCTATTTGGTGTCTACGTTGATGAACWCCRACATTTTATCAAGGAGTCCATTCGGGGAAAGGATGATTATTTTATTCATTGGAGTCTTATCTCACACCTGCCATTTTTAGATGATGCAATTATGTTATCCACCACTTATGAGGGGTTGTAGGGGCAATTGGATGCATTGGGTTGGTTTTATGGTCTTTGGTAATTGGTAGTTAATCTTGGGAAAACCAAGGTCGAGGTTTTCAATACAACCAAAGAGTCCCTTTGTAGACATCATCTTTCCTTTTAAGGGTAATCTATGGAGATCACCACCTCTTATACTTATTTGGGGCTTCTCTTCACAAGTCCCAACATTGGCACGAAACATGCATCCCAACCATAAGTTTGTAAAGGGTTCGCATCTCTGGCTTTGTTAGAGAAACAATGCTTTCAAATTTGCTTATAGGACATTCCATCTAAGATGAAGAACTTCAATGTCATCACTAAGCATAGCGTCTTATATGGATCTAAGATTTGGAGCCCCAATCTTAGTTGCATGTAGTGGTCTCACATCAAAAGGATTCAAAGTATCATGCTCTAGTGTCTTGTAATGCAAACAAATCGCCCATGAATATGTCATACAAGCTAAATTTGGTAATACCCCCTTCACTTTGAGATAGCCTTCAAGCTCATCATGTATCTTCACAAGTTACAACAAATGGTTAACTTCCCTTTAGGATAGGTGAGATGCCCATACATGGCACTCTGCTCTTATGAGAGGCTCTCCTTCCTTGGTCAAGTAAGTTAGTGACCTTGTTGGTTTTTTTAGGTGTAGTTAATTCTTGAAGTAGTGGGTATCTCAATCAACTGACTCCCTTCACACTCGATCTCCCTCGACACTCCTCCCCCTTGAGGATGAAATTAATGCTACAATTAGGAAGGACATTTATATGAGCTTCACATCGGTCTTCTAAACTAGGTCATTTGGGATTTTGAGCCCCAAGTTGGCCTTTTATTCTGATCACTTCCTCAAATCACCAACAAGCTTATTATTCATTCATGTTATCTCAAATTCCATCTACTTCGTAAGCTCCTATCCCCACTTACCCAAATCCAAGTGTGCTTGCATCGATTGAGGATGGAGACACATCATCATCTTCCTATGGAAGAATGGATCTGCAAACCTTGAGCTTTGGGTGAGATTGGAACCAAGGAGCACATTATCTTTCATGCCTTGTCTACCACAAAATCAAAGGGAGGTTTCATTGTCTACATAGTGGTTCAAATCATTGTTGAGCTTCTTTTGATACTATGATTGGCAACGCCTTGCCTTATACATTGGGGAGGCGTGTTCTCTTAAGTAATGTTTACTTTAGGGCTCATCTACAACAACTACACAAATAACTTCCTTCTTTTCTCTGGTCTTGTGGACTTGGATGACAAAGCATCATGTTGACACTTAGTTGGACATCACCATGATCATATCACTTTGTTCTCTAATCCACTCGACCTAGACTCATCATATCAGGCAAAGGGCTTCTAGGAGGATTAGAGTAATAACTAATCATAAATTTAAGGAATATAGTTGGTTTAACCAATATTCAAAACCTACAATGAAGCAACTTAATTATGAATTTGAGTATTAAAACACTACAATAGAGAGACTTTCGCATTAAGCCTTTTATTGTCATTCTGCAATTGAGTAATAGTATCTTGTTGACGAACATTGGTATCATTGAAAGCAACAATTTCATTGCAGAGTTGAGAAACTCGTTCATTGAGTTTGACAATGGTGCATTGCAAAGAAGCAAGCTTCTTCTCATAGAGTTTTAGGAGTAATTGTGTTTTTTCATGACATTTTTGGATAAGCAGTGCTTCTTCTTCATCAAAAGCATCCATGATGAAAAATATGTATAAATTGTACAACAAGTCTTTAGAGCTCCTTGAACCACCTCCAATATGTAACTGGTGGGGTCAAAATTGTAGCCCATGTGCCAAAACTATGGGGAAAATGTTTCAATGACCTCTAAAAATCGTTTATATTAAAACAAATGATTCCCCCTCCAAAATAATGTAGCAATCCAGAATGTTCAAAAATTAAATGTTTTGAATACAACCTTGTTTTGTATGGAATTTTATAAGTTTCCTTCAAAGCAAATATCCTTTGTAAATGTCAACAAATCCTCTGTGTAGAGGAAGCAAACAAGGGGATTTGAACCTCTCGACTTGTTTAGTATTAGAAAAAAAACATTTCATGAGCTCTCCTTTAAAAATCACTTAGGAATACCAACACAACTCATGTATTTTGAGTCTTTTGTTCAATACTCAAAATAAGCATTGATGTACCCGAATACGTCTCTTTCTAGAGAACAATGCCAAGGCATCCATAATAGGTGCAAAACCTCTCCTCTCTAAGAAAAAATGAAATGTTCCTCTGCCTTGACAACCATCGTAGATCTAGATCTAAACTTTAAACCGTTCCACATAAAGCCTTTATCCATTGGACATCTTTCAATTTAACAATGAGACATGTATCTTTAGGTTTTGGAAGATGTAGTAGATTCTTTGAGGAATTACATAGGTCTATGAATCAAATAAAGAGGTTGTTGCTCTTATATATTCATAAACAACATAAAGGCAAATGTATTAAGGCCATTTAGGATAACTCAATAGTTCATGCAATTGACATGACAAAAGTAACCAAGCTTCAGTCACATAATATTTCATAACATATTCATTTTATTGATCTTAGGGTAGATGCACTAGAATC
>JASDQU010213945.1:4098-18425 GCA_032191745.1 Picea mariana | reverse complement strand
CAAGTTGATGGGGATGTGGTTTATCCTAGTATACATGTTCATGTTGTTTATTTTTCAATTGCAAGTTTAAAAAGGGTGGTTGTGCAAAAGAGGGAGAGTTTTCCTTGTAATTTGCAAGGTCTAAACTGTACTAAGTGACAAATGGAAATGCACGCCTAAGATTCTCTTTAGCTCCAAATTTTGTTTTATAAGTTTCAAGATGGAGTTATATAAATGGTAAATTGACATATGCATCTAAAGTTCATTTGAATAACATGAGAGGTTGCTTTCATGCACTTAGAATTGAGATTTCATGTAAATTTGAATGCAAAACACCCTCAACATCAAATGTAAACCCTAGTCTCAATTTTGAGCCAAATTTAGTGGTTCAATTTGCATACACAGTTGTTTGTGATGTTACACATGTATATAACATTATATTGGAAATTCAAGACATAAACCTACTTGATGTGCATAAAGGATAAAAAATTCCTTCTAAAACCAGAGGGGCAAATTCTCAATGTTGTCTATATGAAATTGCAAGGTCTAAACTGTACAATCCAAAAAGGATGATTTATATGCCCAAAGATTCACGAAATTTTGATGAATCATAAGATGGTGGGCTATGAGAGAAACCAAGGTCAATTTTCCATAGAGTCATAAAAGACTCTTTTGTAGAAAAATAGGCAAGAGATGGCTAGTAAAACCTTCATAAAACACAACCTGTTTGTAAAAAGTAACCCAAGGTTGTATTATACCTTAGATTTGAGTTGTGCAAGTTTCTAGGGGTGTGGTTTATCATAGTGGACCCGTTCATGTTGTTAATTTTGCAATTTCAAGTTTAAAGATGGAGGTTGTGCAAAAGAGACAAAGTTTTCCTTGTAATTTGCAAGCTCTACATTGTACTATGTGACAAAATTAAAATGCATGCCCAAGCTTCCCTATAGCTCCAAAAATTATTTTATAAGTTTTAAGATGGAGTTACATAAATGGTAAATTTACCTTTGAATCTAAAGTTTAATTGAAGAGCAGGAGAGATTGCTTTCATGCACCTAGAATTGAGATTTCATGTAAATTTGAAGGGAAAACGACCTTAGCCTCAAATGCACGCCCTGGTCTTAATTTTAAGCCAAATTTAGTGGTTCAACTTGCATAACTTGTAGTTTGTGATTTTACACCTCCATATAAACTTATATTGGTATTTTCATACACAAGCCTACCTACTGTTCATAAATGATAAGAATTGCATTGTAAAACCAAAGGGCCAAATTGTTAAAGTTGTCTAAATTAAATTACACACCCAAATTTGGGTAAGGCTCCATAATTTATGATTTAAGTTGTAAATTGACCGTTCCAATATTTATAACCTTTTTGTACAATTAGTATTGCATTTACACTTCAAAAAAGATGATTTATATGCACAAATATTCATGACATTTTGATGAATCAGAAGGTGGTGGGTTATGAGAGAAACCAAGGTCATTTTTGCATTAAGAGTCCTAAAAGACTCTTCTATGCAAAAATAGGCAAGAGATTCCTAGTAAAACCCTCGAAATGCACAACATGTTTGTAAAAAGTAACCTAAGCGATTACACCTTAGATTTAAGTTGTGCAAGTTGTTGGGGATGTGGTTTATGATAGTAGACATGTTCATATTGTTTATTTTGCAATTGTAAGTTTAAAAAGGGTGGGTGTGAAAAAGAGGCAAAGTTCGCCTTGTAATTTGCAAGGTCTAAACTATACTAAGTGACAAAATTAAAATGCATGCCCAAGATTCCTTGTAGCTCCAAAATTTGTTTTACAAGTTTTAAGATGGTGTTACATAAATGGTAAATTTACTGATGCATCTAAAGATTAATTGAAGAGCATGAGAGGTTGCTTTCATGTACCTATAATTTGGATTTTATGTAACTTTGTAGGGAAAACTACCTCAGTCTCAAATGCACACCCTAGTCTCAATTTTGAGCCAAATTTAGAACTTCAACTAGAATAAGTTGTAGTTTGTGATTATACACCTGTCCATAAACTTATATTGGAATTTTTAGACATAAACCTACCTAGTGTGCATAAAGAATAAAAATTCCATTGTAAAACCAAAGGGCCAAATTGTTAAAGTTGGCTATATTAAACTGCACGCCCAAAGTTGGTTGCTCCATAATTTAGGATTCAAGTTGTAAATTGATCATTCCAATATTTATAGCTTGTGAGCACAATTAGTAGTGCATTTACACTCCAAAAAGAATGATTTCTATGTACAAAGATTCACGGCATTTTGATGAATAAGAGGATGGTGGGTTATGAAAGAAACCAAGGTTATCTTTGCATTAAGAGTCATAAAAGTCTCTGCTGTGGAAAAATAGGCAAGAGATGCCTACTAAAACCTTCATAAAACACAACATGTTTTTAAAAAGTAACCCAAGGTTGTATTATACCTTAGATTTGAGTTGTGCAATTTGTTGGGGTTGTGGTTTATCATATTAGACCTATTCATGTTGTTAATTTTACAATTGCAAGTTTAAAAAGGGTGGTTGTGCAAAAGAGGACAAGTTTTCCTTTTAATTTGCAAGGTCTACACTACACTAAGTGACAAAATTCAAATGTATGCCCAAGCTTCCTTGTAGCTCCAAAAATAATTTTATAAATTTTAATATAGAGTTACATATATGGTAAATTTACCTATGCATATAAAGTTCAATTAAAGAACAAGAGATGATGCTTTAATGCACCTATGTTAGAAAAACAGGATCGTGGAGCAATAAAATAAAACAAATGCGGAAAAAACACACAGAAGATACACAATACAATAGAGAAACAGATTTACGTGGTTCACCCAGTGTGGGCTACATCTACCAGAGAAATTTCTAGGTCCTTCCTTTATTATTATCCAACATATGAAGGGATACAACCTACAACAAACCCGCTGTAACTTCCTCTTCTTTCTCTCACACTCTCCTATCTCAGAATACAATATTTTCCCTCAACCATAGCCGCAATACATTTCCCTCATAAAAGAGGGTTGCCTTCTAGGGAAAAAAACCCTAACATAATCTCTATCGTTAGATCTACGACCTTATAATGAATGGTCCAGATTTACAATGAAATTACAATATACATTTACAAGGCAATTTTTCCTTCAGGGACTTCGTCTGCGAACCCCCGCTGGGGACCTGCTTGCCCCCAGATCCCCCACCCGAGGGGATAGCCCCCCCAGACCCCGCAGAGGGGGTACCCCCCCTCTGCACTCCCCCGTGTGGAAGAGTGTACATACTTCTGGTGTGTAAATACTTCATGGGGTATAAACACAGCTGAAAGTAAAAGACCTTTGAATTAGGAAGATAATCAAGCTCCACAACCGACAACCTAGAATTGGGATTTCATGTAAATTTGTAGGGAAAACTGCCTCAGCCTCAAATGCACACCCTACTCTCAATTTTAAGCCAAATTTAGTGGTTCAACTTGCATAAGTTGTATTTTGTGATTTTACACTTCTCTATAAACTTGTATGGACATTTCCAGACATAAACCTACCTATTGTGCATAAAGGATAAGAATTGCATTGTAAAACCAAAGAGACAAATTGTTAAAGTTGGCTATATTAAAATACACGCCCAAAGTTGAATGGGGCTCCATAATTTAGGATTTAAGTTTTAAATTGATCATTCCAATATTTATAACCTTTTTTTTTTCAATTAGTAGTGCATTTACACTCAAAAAAGGATTATTTTTATGCACAAAGATTCACGACATTTTGATGAATCAGAGGATGGCGGGTTATTATAAAAACCAAGTTCATTTTTGCATTAAGATTCATAAAAGACTCTTTTGTGCAAAAATAGGCAAGATATGCCTAGTAAAACCATCGGAATGCACAACCTGTTTGTAAAAATTAACCCAAGGTTGCATTATACCTTATACTTGAGTTGTACAAGTTGTTGGGGATGTGGTTTATCATAGTAGACATGTTCATGTTGTTTATTTTGCAATTGCAAGTTTAAAAAGGGTGGAAATGCAAAAGAGACAAAGTTTTCCTTGTAATTTTCAAGGTTTAAACTATACTAAGTGACGAAATTAAAATGCACACCCAAGATTCCCTGTAGCTCCAAAGTTTGTTTTATAAGTTTTAAGATGGAGTTACGTAAATGGTAAATTTACCTATGCATCTAAATATCAATGGAATAATCGGAGAGGTTGCTTTCATTAACCTATAATTGGGATTTCATGTAAATTTGTAGGGAAAACTCCCTCAGCCTCAAATGCATTCCCTAGTTTCAATTTTTAGCCAAATTTAGTGGTTCAACTAGCATACATTGTAGTCTGTGATTATACACATGTCTATAAACTTGTATTGGAATTTTCAGACATAAACCTACATGGTGTGCATAAAGGATAAGAATTGCATTGTAAAACCAAAGGGACAAATCATTAAAGTAGGCTATAATAAACAACACACCTAAAGTTGGCTCAAGCTCCATAATTTAGGATTTAAGTTGTAAATTAATCATTCCAATATTTATAAGTTGTTAGCAAAATTAGTAGTGCATTTACACTCCAAAAAGGATGATTTCTTTGCACAATTATTCACGAAATTTTGATGAACTAGATGATGGTGGGTTATGAGAGAAACCAAGGTCAACTTTGCATTAAGAGTCATAAAAGACTCTTCTGTGGAACAATAGGCAAGAGATGCCTAGTAAAACCCTTGGAAAGAACAACATATTTGAAAAAAGTAACCCAAGGGTGTATCAATATACCTTAGATTTGAGTTGTTCAAGTTGTTGAGGGTGTGGTTTATCATAGTAGACCTGTTCATGTTGCTAATTTTGCGATTGCGAAGAGGGTAGATATGCAAAAGAGACAAAGTTTGCTTTGTAATTTGCAAGGTCCACACTGTACTAAGTGACACAATTAAAATGCACACCCAATATTCTCTGTTGCTCCAAAAATGTATCTAAAGTTCAATTGAAGAACACGAAAGGTTTCTTTCATACACCTAGAATTGAGATTTCATGTAAATTTGAAGGAAAGCTGCCTCAGCCTCAAATGCACGCTCAAGTCTCAATTTTGAGACAAATTTAGTGGTTCAACTTTCATAAGTTGTAGTTTGTGATTTTTCACATGTCTATAAACTTATATTGGCATTTCCAGACATAAACGTACATGTTGTGCATAAAGGATAAAAATTGCATTGTAAAACCAAAGGGCCAAATTGTTAAAGTTGGATATATTAAACTGCACGCCCAAAGTTGGTTGAGTCTCCATAATTCAGGATTTAAGTTGTAAATTTATCATTCCAATATTGATAACTTTTTTGTACAATTAGTAGTGAATTTACACTCCAAAAAGGATGATTCCTATGCACAAAGATTCACGAAATTTTGATGAATTAGATGATAGTGGATTATGAAAGAAACCAAGGTCATTTTTGCATTAAAAGTCATAAAAGACTCTTCTGTGCAAAAATAGACAAGAGATGCCTCGTAAAACTGTTGGAATGCACAACCCATTTGTAAAAAGTAACCTAAGGTTGTATTATACCTTAGATTTGAGTTGTGCAATTTGTTGGGAATGTGTTTTATCATAGTAGACCTAGTCATGTTTTTTATTTTGCAACTGCAAGTTTAAAAAGGTTGGTTGTGCAAAAGAGGCAAAGTTTTCCTTTTAATTTGCAAGGTCTAAACTATACTAAGTGACAAAATTAAAATGCACACCCAATTAGCTTCCTTGTAGATCCAAAATTTGTTTTATGTTTTAAAATGGAGTTACATAAATGGTTAATTTATCTATGCATCTAAATTTCAATTGAAGAACATGAGAGGTTGATTTCATGCACCTAGAATTGGGATTTCATGTAAATTTGAAGGGAAATCTACCTCAACCTCAAATGCACACCCTAGTCTCAATTTTGAGCCAAATTTAGTGGTTCAACATGCATAAGTTGTAGTTTGTGATTTTACATTTGTCTATAAACTTACATTGACATTTCCAAACATAAACCTACATGTTCTGCATAAAGGATAAAAGTTGCTTTGTAAAACCAAAGGGACAAGTTGTTAAAGTTGACTATATTAAACTGCACACCCAAAGTTGGATATGGCCGCATAAGTTAGGATTTAAGTTGTAAACTGATCATTCCAATATTTATAACCTGTTTGTACAATTAGTAATGCATTTGCACTGCAAAAAGGATGATTTCCATGCACAAAGATTCACGACATTTTGATAAATCAGAGGATGGTCGGTTATGAGGAAACCGAGGTCAGTTTTTCATTTACAGTCATAAGAGACTCTTTTGCGCAAAAAGACTCTGTAATTTGCAAGGTCGAACTTGTACTAAGTGAGAACATTAAAATTCACGCCCAAGCTTCCCTATAGCTCAAAAATTGTTGTAAAGGTTGCAATATGGAGTTATATATATTGTAAATTTACATATGTCATTTAAAGTGCAATTGAAGAACATTAGAGGTTTCTTTCATGCAGCTAAATTTGGGATTTCATGTAAATTTGAATGCAAATCGACCTCAAAGTAAAATGCACGCCCTAGTGCCAATTTTGACCCACTTTATTTGCATCCAACAAGGCTCTACTAAGACCGTTAATCACTATTAAAAATAGAAGGGGAGAGAGGGGACACCCTTGTATTAAGCCCTCTGAAGTCTTAAAAAATATAAAGTAGACCCATATGGAAAGCTAAAGTAGACCCATATAGAAATTTTCCTTGTTTTTTTCCCAAAAATAATTCGCCGATTTCCATTTTTCTAAAAATGATTCACCCAAATTCTATATAATAAAATCATTTTATATTAAAAATAACTCAAATTTGATAGAAACTATATAAACTCCTTATAAATTTGAATATTTTTACAAAACTATCGCTAGACATTTTATAGTTTGCATATTAAGGACTAGAAAGATTCACTAAGGTTTCTACATTTTGAGATAAATTTCCATCCTTAAAATTATCCCTGGATAGGAGGGATAGGAGTTAAAGGTGTTCTTAATTTCATAGAAGTAGAATCCTTGATCTTTTCCCATTAGAGGGAAGTGGAAATTGTTGTTGAGAGTGATTGAATCATTGAACACTACCATATCTCCAAAGTGGTTGTATTTTCTAGTAAGAAGTGTGAAGTTAACCTCATGGGGGGCACCTACATGTGCATATGTGGCATTATGAGCATTGGATCTATTGTAGATTACATGGTGGAAATAAAAAGCTATGTTCCCACAAGGTCCTTAGGGTGGTACTTCTTTCATCTATACACATCACTCATTTGTAGCGACATAGTGGACACTAGAATCCATAGAAAAAAAAAGTGCACATCTCTATTATGCTTCACTACCATTGTAAACATACACTACAAATAAATATATGTGGAATTTGTATTCAATCAGATCTGGTTCGAGTACTTGAGAGAAGAATTGTCATCCTCCCCACCTGAATTCAATTACTGCTTGCAAATTGTTTTCTCTTCATAAATCAAATTGTCGATTAGAGCTAGAAAACATATACTACAAATATATAGATGTGGAATTTTTGAACAGAAGGTCACTGTGACCACTACAACCTCACCCCAAGACATTTCTATCCAATAGAATCAGGTTGAAAAGATTGTAGAGGAGAACGAAGAGCATGAGAGTCTTCCATATGTTCAACATAGCTCTATTGACCATGAACCATTTTAGGTGTGCTTGGGGTTCCAACCATTATTCCCCATTTATATAGATATTCTTGTTGCATCTTCATCGACAGAGTCCTCCCACACTTAGACCAAGGTAGATCATGTAGCCATATCTATTGAACAAATCCAAAACCTCCAACAAGTTCATGACATCCTTCCAAAGGAAAAGTACAAGAAGGACGTCTACTTCAACAAGGAAAGTGACTCACCATGGTTTAGATTCAACAAAAGTTTCCCCATCTACCTAGGGAAATTGACATAATGGGGACCATTTGTTCCTAAGGGGTGAGGAATGATCCAGGTGGAACCCAGTGGCCATCCACCTTTTCCATTGAATCAACATTTTGAGCCTATGGTTTTGATAAACCATGATATTTACCCTTTTGATGGGGAATGGAATGTAATGCCATCTTCATGTTTTAATTATGGAAATCAAGTAATGATCTTATGTACAAGCCTACAACATAGCGTTAATGCATTAGATCCCATTAGAACTCCGCAGTTAAGCGCGCTCAGGATAGAGTAGTATTGGGATGGGTGATTTCCTGAGAAGTCCTAGTGTTTTTACATGCCTACGACATTTTATTAACTTAACCCAATTTATCCTACATGCATCATGGGAATTTTTCTCCTCTCAATCTCTCATATATAATTGAGGTGAAGGAGGCCCTTTAACCATGTAATGGATTGTGATGTAAATCTTGTTGCAAATGAAGCATAAACAACATCTCTTTATTTTCAAAGATAAGCTACCTTATTCTGCTAGTTTTTTTTCAACAATGTTTTTTCTCTCTTATTCATTAATATAACTTGGGTTTCACTATATTTCTGTTTTCTCTGATATATTTTGGTTTTTGTCTTGTTTCGTTCTCAGCACAATCCAGATCATAATTTCATTGTGTCACATCACAGGTCCTAGGGGAAATAATGTTTCTCACAACTATGCATGAGAAAAGGAAAATCACATTACAAAATAGACACACACATCGTTGATTTCCATAAATTTGTGAGTGCATAGTATATTTTTATCGACACTATAGAAGAAGAATCATGTATTCGATATACATACCCTTATAAGGTTTATATAGTCATGTGATTTCAAGCCTGATAAATTCCCTTCTACAATGAAGTAACATCATAGAATAGACCCATATAAAGAAGGTCCCTTCACACCCAATATAAAATCCTTCACCATAGAAGATCATCTTTCTTCAAAATCCATGGGATAAAACCTTTAAAAGACTGAGAGTGACTAACCGCTCTTGTACTTTCTTTTCTTGACCAACGTCTCTTTTTAGTATTCAAAGAAATAAGATATCTCCTCACAACCAATGTGTTTCTTTTATTCGATGATACGTGCCAGATTAAAGATGATTTTTTTTTGAATATATGCCTGGGATCTAGTAAGTGGGAAATCTTAAGATGCTCCCAAAATGGAAAATCATAAAATGCATATTTTATTTTTATCCCAATGGGCATTTTCTTAACACAGGTGTCAAAAAATTTAGGATCATTGAACATACGTTCCTCATTTGAATCAAACAATTATTGCATTTCCTTCTCCTACTATGTGTTATATGCTCTAATCCAATATGTCAGTGTCATTATTTCAGGTCTCCAGGTTCCCTCTAGTTTACCATTGAAAGCAAATGCAAGTCTTCTATAAGGGTGGTCTTCTGGAATGAATACCCTCGAGCAGTCGTGCAACGACTTTCGTAGGTGGTTGGATCACCTAGCCTTTATAGAAGGTCCAAAAAATTTACATCCATGATACCCTTTTGTTACAAGATCTGCAATGTTATTGTACATAGATCAAATTAGTGTCAAAAATATAGTTGCACCAAATTAAGTATGCCAAATAACATTACAGATATAAACAAATCAATCAACATGCTTACCAAAGAAAGCTTCTAGTCCTAGATAATCGTGTGTGGTGTATGCACATATTCCATACAATGTAAAATATCTCTCCATTGGGATGGGTCTTGATACATCATATACATGTATTCCTTCCCATAATTGCTTAAATTCATCGATCAATGGTTGGAGGTAGACATCCATTCTCTTCACTTGTCTTTTACCCGAGACTATAAGAGCCAACTTAAGATGTTCATTCTTCATAGAAAACCATTGGGGGATATTGTTATTCATCACTACCAATATCCAAATAGAATAGTTGGTGATTTGGAGAGAATACGGGTTAACTCCATCAATGGCTATGCTCAATCGTATGCTTCGCACTTCCTCCTTGAATTTATTGGGCCATGTATCCTCTATTGATTCATGGATATTGAATATGCTCACTACTACATATGGTGTTGAAGTTAGACGAGGTGTTCCGATGTTACGAACAAAATCCACCTAACCGTCGGACGTTATTCACTAATTCTCAAAATTTCGTTATATTATTTTCCTGGTCCCTTGGCATTCGTTGGAGTTACGACACAATTCACTAGTTGTCGAACTTCCGACTCCTATTCAATGGTTTTCAATATCGCAGATTCTACAAGGCTGAGATAACCATCATGACCCATCATCGCTTGATGACCTGCCACTGTGGCACTGCCATGTCAACAAACGTTTCATCTCATGGGTCCGTTTGGCACCTAATTGGGCCTTAATTATGACAACTAGGGGGATAAAAATTTCCATCAATAACTTATTATTCATGTGTTGTCTCAATCGAGACATCAATTATGTCAGCTAGGGCGGATAAAAATATCTAGCACGGGCTTATTATGCCCATTGTGTATTGAGACATCAATTAAACGTGAATGGACAAGAGATGTGATTGGAAAGTACAAGGATTTATTGATGAACATAATGCACATTAGAAGTTTGCATGATGTCGGAAGGTTTTTTAGTACCTAACCCAGATGAGTTGTGTCACTAGATAGGCTATGAGATAATTTCAAGCTAGATGTTAGTTAATGTGACTAGTGAAGTCATACGATGGTTGGTCCTGATCAGTACTACCATGTCCCAGAGTTACCCATTTGTATAACGAAGGGACACTAGTCCATGGAATTATAACTAGTATCTTGTTGAGTGGTTAAGTTTGTATAATCCGAGTGCCCTAGGGGTTTTTCAGGACACTGAATCCATTTATGCATTCAAATTTCAAGTTAAACAACATAAAATTGTGATTTTTCCTAGATTTAGATCACCATATTCAGGTGGAAAATGTCAATTAAATGTAGAACATTTAGACTATGTCATTGTGGGGGAAACTTGGGAAGGATTCAGGTGGTTGGATCAAAGGTCACAATATTTCACCCATATGCAGATGGTTCCACCAATCAAGAAGAAACACACCACATCAATGTTGACAATCCAAGAGGCCCCAAGACAGATAAAGGGGGAGCCTCCAACAATAATGAGAGGAACAAAGTAAATGGATCACATCTTGAGAGGAGGAATCGATGATGCCAATAATTTCAAGGGAATGCGATGGTACAGGGAGATGAGAGACAAAGTAGTTCGCCAGAAGGAATATGTCTGGGTTCGTCGAGCCAAATGGGTGTTGAAGGTTTTTGACCCAGGTATAGGATGTTATGGTAGTTTATTAGCAACAAGACCATAAATATTGGTAAATATATACCTGGTTTGTATCAATCCTATCCATTCCCACCATAATCCTCTGCCTTAATCTCGTTCTCAATAATTCCCTGCTCTCTTCCTGCCTAGTGGTACACCCTCCATATCCATACCACATTTTGTATATTCCATTAGACCCTTCAGTGCACTACCAATTTTGGAACCCATTTGCACTGTAAGCTGCTTCAACACCACCCCATAGTGTGAAGTCGGTGATTGGAAAAAAACACCCTTCTAAGTATCAATTGCAACAAATGACTAGATACAACAAGGAAGAGTGTGCCTCAAGTACTAAGCATCGCCTCAAAGATGTAACAACTAGATCGAGGACATGTGAATACATATAAAGTTAGTTATGATACACTTATGTAAGTGACCTATGGGTTAAGGTGGTCCCCATGGGAAACATAATATATAAGGTTGTAGAAACTAACTGGAGGACCTGTGAATACATGTAAAGTTAGTTATGATCCACTTACGTAAGAGACCTATGGGTCAAGGTGGTCCTCATGGGGAACATAATATATAAGGTTGTAAGTAGAGAGATAACAAAGGAGAGGCTTGTTAGAGATTCCTTAGGAGGAATATTCAGAGAGGAGAAAGTTGTAGAATTTGTATTACAGTTTTCCCAGTTTTGTAATGGAGATTGTATCCGTGATGTCTGTCATGTGAATATCCTTCTATATTTATGAGGAATTAATGGAAGACCAGTAATGTTTTTGACTCATACTTGTATTATATGTGATGTTGGTTGTGATATTTAGTGAGTTTTTGCAATTTAAGTGATATTTAATTCATCTTTATAATAATGTATGAATCTACCTACAATAAATTATATTTTAGGTTTTTTTTTTACGAGATGGAAATCATTGTATGGATATTTCCAGTGGAAATGAAATACACATTGATGGGATCCCTTCTACTTTTAACGTTAGCAACCATTGCCTTTATAGATTGCCTCTATCAGATAAGACTTTAGCCTGTCCTTATGAATTTGACTCTTACAATGATCCTTATACAGGTCACTCTTTAAACAAATAGTTCCACAACTTCATATTGATGCTAAGACAAAACCACGAGACAAACTCTCTCTAACTTTACATAAACAAAAATTAAAACAAGACCAAAAATACATTCATCAAAAAAGATGTAAGAATATCAAATCTGTAGGAGTATGTTTCTTAATCTCATGAATAAGAAAAAAAAATTCCCCCAAAAGGAGTGCTTCCTTTGATAACTGATCAACTTTGTGGTTGAATTCTCAGTAGACATGAGCAAAGGAAACCTCTTCAAAAGCTAATTTATTTTTCATAATACTATTGAAATAGGCCCCAAATCCAAGTTAGAAATGCTAATTTTATCATTTTTCCAGTCCATCAAAAGTTTGGAGTCACCAAAGACCTGTAGCATATTAACCTGTTTGTCCACTACAACCTTAAGTAAGATCCAGAGGGCATAAAGTTCTACTCTATTGTTTGTGCCCAAACCTACCCAATGTTGTATTATACCTTAGATTTGAGTTGTGCAAGTTGATGGGGATGTGGTTTATCATAGTATACATGTTCATGTTGTTTATTTTTCAATTGCAAGTTTAAAAAGGGTGGTTGTGAAAAAGAGGGAG
The DNA here is from genome assembly GCA_032191745.1 of Picea mariana. NCBI lineage: Eukaryota > Viridiplantae > Streptophyta > Pinopsida > Pinales > Pinaceae > Picea > Picea mariana. Next base: position 5,552 of record JASDQU010213945.1, on the reverse strand, counting down.
AGTTTTCCTTGTAATTTGCAAGGTCTAAACTGTACTAAGTGACAAATGGAAATGCACGCCTAAGATTCTCTTTAGCTCCAAATTTTGTTTTATAACTTTCAATATGGAGTTTACATAAATGGTAAATTGACCTATGCATCTAAAGTTCAATTGAAGAACATGAGAGGTTGCTTTCATGCAATTAGAATTGAAATTTCATGTAAATTTGAATGCAAAACAACCTCAGCGTCAAATGTACGCCCTAGTCTCAATTTTGAGCCAAATTTAGTGGTTCAATTTGCATACACAGTAGTTTGTGATGTTACACATGTATATAACATTGTATTGGAAATTTAAGACATAAACCTACTTGATGTGCATAAAGGATAAAAAATTCCTTCTAAAACCAAAGGGGCAAGTTCTCAATGTTGGCTATATGAAACTGCAAGGTCTAAACTGTACACTCCAAAAAGGACGATTTCTATGCCCAAAGATTCATGAAATTTTGATGAATCATAGGATGGTGGGTTATGAGAGATACCAAGGTCAGTTTTTCATTGAGAGTCATGAAAGACTCTTTTGTAGAAAAAAAGGCAAGAGATGCCTAGTAAAACCTTCATAAAACACAACCTGTTTGTAAAAAGTAACCCAAGGTTGTATTATACCTTAGATTGGAGTTGTGCAAGTTTCTAGGGGTGTGGTTTATCATAGTAGACCTATTCATGTTGTTAATTTTGCAATTTCAAGTTTAACGAGGGAGGTTGTGCAAAAGAGACAAAGTTTGCCTTGTAATTTGCAAGCTCTACATTGTACTAAGTGACAAAAGTAAAATGCATGCCCAAGCTTCCTTGTAGCTCCAAAAATTATTTTATAAGTTTTAAGATGGAGTTACATAAATGGTAAATTTACCTTTGAATCTAAAGTTTAATTGAAGAGTAGGAGAGGTTGCTTTCATGCACCTATAATTGAGATTTCATGTAAATTTGAAGGGAAAACGACCTCAGCCTCAAATGCACGCCTTGGTCTCAATTTTGAGCCAAATTTAGTGGTTCAACTTGCATAAGTTGTAGTTTGTGATTTTACACCTCCATATAAACCTATATTGGCATTTTCATACACAAACCTACCTACTGTTCATAAAGGATAAGAATTGCATTATAAAACCAAAGGGCCAAATTGTTAAAGTTGTCTAAATTAAATTACACACCCAAAGTTCGGTAAGGCTCCACAATTTAGGATTTAAGTTGTAAATTGATCGTTCCAATATTTATAACCTTTTTGTACAATTAGTAGTGCATTTACACTTCAAAAAGGATGATTTATATGCACAAACATTCAGGACATTTTGATGAATAAGAAGATGGTGGGTTATGAGAGAAACCAAGGTCATTTTTGCATTAAGAGTCCTAAAAGACTCTTCTGTGCAAAAATATGCAAGAGATTCCTAGTAAAACCCTCGAAATGCACAACATGTT
>JASDQU010213944.1:1593-16347 GCA_032191745.1 Picea mariana | reverse complement strand
TGAACAACCTTGCAAATTCTTTGTATGGGTATTTAAAAGAACATACCTCAATTTGTGTAGAATTTCTAGAATCACTAGTTGGATTTACAAGAAAGCTCAAGAGTTCCATTTCCCCATTGTTGCCTTAAAAAATTCATCCTCTTCAGAGTTCTTGAATGTCAAAGTTGGTTCTGACAATCTCCACATCTTCTGAAAATCGAAACTACCTAAGAGATTGGCGACTTTCCCTGTAACTAGATTACTCTTCTCTCACTGTCAAATTTATCAGCGCACCAAAGAACAAATTCTTTGAAATGAAATACTTCTGGAACACATCTGGCTAATGCAATACCGAAGGTCCAGAATTTGTTCAACTTCTAACCACTGAAATTGGCAGTCTTTTCATCCCAAGGTGTTGATAGTATCCCTGCAATATAGCTCCTTTCTTTTACTTGACATATTTGACAAAGATTATTTTACGTGAATAGGCGACGCTTTTGTCAATACAATCCCTTTTTTTTTCCAACGAGGATTTAATTACTTATTTAATTTAGCACATATTTCCTTGATTATCAAATGTTGTAGCTCTTATATCAAAGTTTCCAATTGCATGATTTTATTTGATATTTAAAGTGGATATTTTACGAAAATTGCACCACTTAATAATGGTATCAATTCATATGAGTGAGGTTGATGTGGCAATGGTTAAATAAATTTTATCGGGAAAGGTGATAACATGTCGTGGATAGTTTAAGTATGGGAGTGCAAAGTGAGTAACATGAAGGCACCTTTTCGAGTATGTAGAAATGTGGGATGTGGGGTTAGGGAGAAGAACGTGGAGATGAGGGAATGACTCTCGTATTCATAATCAACAAAATCAACTGAGTACCAAAAATGATTCATTGTGAGTGATACGGAAGTGGGGGGTTCTTTTTGGAGGTTGTGGGTTTATGGGTTGTAGGATTGCGGATGGCTTGGAATTCCGCAACGAGACTCCCACAATTAAAGAAATGACTAAGTGTTGGGGTTGCAAAGTGGTGAAAAATTAAAAGAAACTAAGTATGCTTGTGGACTTACAGAGAAGGTGATAGTATCCTTGCAACCACATTTTTAGAAAACAACAACTAAGTATGGGATATATAAGAAAAAAAATGACTAAGTATAGACCAAAGCACACAAACATTGATCAACGAATGTTGATCAACACCCCTCCCCTTTTAAAATTTAACCTCCATTTTTATTCTTAGTCCATTTTAAGTTTTTCATTTCTATTACTCTTAATCTACTCTAGGTGATCAAGTCCATTTCAAATCCTTTCTTTGTTTGACTTTAATATTCTATAATAAATTATTCTTTTTTTTATATCAACTTGTAATTTTTTATTATATTTTTATATCATTTTTTATTTTTTTATTATATTGTATTATGATTTTATTTTTTCTTTGATTTTATTTTTTTTATGATAAATTTATGTTAATTTATATTATCACTTTGATTTATTTTTAATATATTGTGTATTTGTTCTTTTTAATTATTTATTATATTAATGAGATGTAATTTAAATAATTGAGATGAAAGTTGTTATTCTTCTTACCTAAACTCAAATCCCATTTTGCGACATACTTATTTTTTAAAAGTTAATTGTCTACTCTCTCGATCTAGCCTTAACCCCTAAAAAATAAAGTTTATCCTCAATATAATTCTTAAAATAAAGAAAAGTACTTAATGAATTTTCCAGAAAATACATTAAGTAGAAAAATATATTTATTATATTATAGTATATTCGTATTTATCTTAACTTTGGTTGGATTTTCCTTGGATGCTAGGGTTTAGGGTTTTGTAGACCATTAAAGGTTAGGGTTGGTTTTAGAGCTCTATGGCATTGGCTGGAGGAGGGGTCGCAACTCCCTCCTATAGTAGGTTTCTTGTTGGATGACGACAAGATCCCAACTATTGAAAATCGATTCCAAAAGATATCGACCACAATGGGAATAATGTCTCGTGATCAAAAGAGGTGGGGATCTCGAAAGAAGAACCCTTGATTACCATTTGTGAGAAGTGCAACTAGAAGCAAAACATCCATGGAAGCACAAGCTGTTGTATTCCAAAGGTTGAAGAAAATCCCAAATACAAAATAATATCGGCAATAATTGGGGAATATATACTGTTTATGCATGATCGTGATTTTATTGGAAAATTCATGGGCATTTGGCCCAAAAAAAAGGCTCTCGTTTGGTGGATTAAAGTAATATATAATCTCAAAGGCCAAATTGATCTCTAATTGGGATCCAAAGGATTCTTCACAACAATCTTCTCTAGCTTGGAATATAGGGATAGGGTTTTCAAAAATGGCCCATAATTCTTTAGTTCTAGAAGGATGTATCTTAGACCCTGGATAGAGAAATTTAGCACCGATAAGGAGGAATTTGCAATAGCACCGGTATGGATCTTTCTATATTCACTCCTGCAGGAATTTTGGGAGGTTGAAATCCTAGAAGGGATAGGAAACACTCTCATCTCTTTTGTGAAAAATTATGAAGTAACCAAACAAGGTCGCTACACTTCATATGCTCATATTTGTATCTATATGAATGTATCTAAATCCATACCAAACTCAATTTCCCTAAGTTATCAAGATACATAATGGGTGCAAACTGTTGATTATGAACATATTCCATTTTATTGCCACAAATGCCATGAACACAACCATCTCTTTCGATAATTTCCTTTGAATGCCCTGCCACCATCAATGTTGAATCCATCAACAAAAGACATAGAGGAATCTGAGCAAGTCTCTACCAGAAGACAACCCAACAAATGACTTGCTCCACCCACACTAACAGGGGAATTAAAACAAGAAATAATTATGAGGTACTATCGCAAAATCTAGAGAACCACAACAACACTCCCCAAGAGGAAACTCAACAACAACAAGCCCCGGTGATGGATCAAGATGCAACCAGGAATATGGAGGAAAGTGATAAACGTCGGAAAACAATGGACCCGAATCCCCAGAGCACATGTATTGGGAAGAGGAAATGCGGGAAGACAATCTAGATCGAGATAAATCATGGGATGAAGATGAGATCAATCTGGGTGAATTGTATCTTCAGACTATTACAATGGCTTGGGAATGAAATGATCTGAATTCAATCCCAAACCAACAAGTCCAACTTTTAAAATATGCCCTAGTGCAAAGTAGGGAGCATTGAAGTCCATATTCTAAATTTAAGCACACATCTACCTCCTCTTTAGGTGTTANCCGAATCCCCAGAGCACATGTATTGGGAAGAGGAAATGTGGGAAGACAATCTAGATCGAGATAAATCATGGGATGAAGATGAGATCAATCTGGGTGAATTGTATCTTCAGACTATTACAATGGCTTGGGAATGACATGATCTGAATTCAATCCCAAACCAACAAGTCCAAATTTTAAAATATGCCCTAGTGCAAAGTAGGGAGCATTGAAGTCCATATTCTAAATTTAAGCACACATCTACCTCCTCTTTAGGTGTTAAAACCATTTCCTCCAATGATAGTTCCAGGCTCTCAACAGAGGAAGAAAAGGGGTCAAAAAAGCAATACACAACTTCTCCAATAGCTTGGGGGGATGTTATTTAACTAAGGAATAATAACGTTGATGTCAAATGAGTTTCCCATTACCCTTCCTACAATATCATGAATATAGTCTCCTAGAACATTTGTGGCATGAATGGAAAAAGAAAGTACAAGCTGCTTAAGAACAAAATCCTTAGAGAACAACAATTGTGATGATACAAGAAACTAAATGTCTTGGTAGTACTCTCTCAACTTTGGTCGTTAGAGTTTGGAAAGGATCACAAACAATGGTAGTAGATGCTTAGGATGTTACAGGGGGGATGACACTCCTTTGGAATCCAACCAAAATATCAATGTCCAACTTATTTTTAACCCAATGTTCACTCTTAGCAAGATTTGAACTTGTTGGCTCATCATAATCGAGATTTCTCACTAATGTGTATGGACCATATATAGTCTCAGACAAAATCCACTTTCTAAGTTCCATTCAAACCCTTAACATTGGAACCACCATTGGATAATTGGGAGGATTTCAACATAATAACCTCCCTAGTAGAAAAAAGAGGTGGAATAAGAAGATTAGAACACGATTCAAAGAAACCATCCAACAATTAAATATGATCATCAGGAACCACCATTGGATAATTGGGAGGATTTCAACATAATAACCTCCCTAGCAGAAAAAAGAGGTGGAATAAGAAGATTAGAACACAATTCAAAGAAACCATCCAACAATTAAATATGATAGATTTGGATACAATAAATGGATTGTAGATAATCAAGTAGTTGCAAGACTTGATCTCTTTTTGGTTTTAGAATCCCTTGTGATATCCAGATTGCACTTATCAAACTCTATCCTCCCTAGTGCAAGCTCAAACCAGTAGCCCATCAAACTAGAAATTGATCTTCAAGGCAACCCCCAAAACAACCCTTTTCGATTTGAATTTTTCTTGCTTGACCACCCTTATTTCTAAGACAACATTTGGTGTTGGTTGACAGAAGAAGACATTGAAACTAGCTCTCCCATGTACATATTTGAACAAAAACTCAAACACATCAAGTTCCATCTTAAGCATTGGAATAAAGAGGAATTTGGAAACATTTTTAAAGCCAAGTGAGAACTTGAAATCTAGATGGAGCAGATTCAACAAGCCATTATCCTGGAAGGTTGATCAGAACAACTAATAAAAGAAGAAACCTTTCTTCAAGAACAATTGGAGGACTGTGATAAGAAAGAGGATCTTCTATAGAAACAAAAATCAAGAGTCTAGTGGCTCAAAGAAGGTGAAAAAAACTCAATTTTTTTTCACAGGTCCATGATTCAACGACGTCATCATAACATGATTGCCTCTTTAAAATACATTCATGGAAATCTTCTAGAAAACCATGCAGATATTGAAAAGGAACTAGTGAATTTCTTCAAATCACTCCTATTAGAGCTCCAACCAGATAAGCACTTAGCCATCCAAAAAATCGCCTATCACATCCTTAGAATTATCTCGCGAGTGCATAATGAGTCCCTTATTTTATTAATGTATTTGGGATAAGTTGACCAGGAAGTCATGGAAATGCCAAAAGGTAAATCACCAGGTTTAGAAGGCTTTACAAGTAACCTCTTCCAGGTTTGTTGGTTGATTATCAAGCATGATGTTTAGGCACTAGTGGAGGAATCTCGCAAATTTGTCAATGTGTTATCATCCCTTGATACCACCTTTCTATCCTTGATACCCAAAGAAGAAAAAATGGAGGATCCCAGTAAATTCAAACCCAACTCTCTTTTTGATGTGATCTACAAAATCATTACGATGGTCATATAAAACCACCTAAAACAAATCCTCCCCTCTCTGATATCTCTAGAAAAAACATGCTATGTTGAAGGTCGACAAATTCATGATGGCATCAACCTAGCTCATGAAATGATTCATTCTTTAAAAACCACCAAGTCACCTAGAATGCTAATTAAACTTGACATGTCCAAAGACTTTGATAAACTCAATTGGCAATACATCCAACACGTCCTTAGAGCCTTTGGTTTTTCTCCTTTTTGAATTAAATGGATTATGTCCCTAACATCTTCTACTTTCTTCTCTATCCTGGTCAATGGACCCCCCTTGGATACCTTCTCCCCTTATCATGGCATTCAACACAGAGACACTCTATCTCATTTTCTTTTTATTTTAATGGATGAGAGTTTAGGAAAATCCTTAAAGGAAACAATGACAAGTAATAATATCAAATGACTCGAATTATTTGGGGATGACCTACTATCTCCCATCAACAATTTTTTGATGACACAATGCTTATGGTCATTCCTTCCATTCATGAAGCCAAAGCCATGAAGAAAGTCCTCTTCGACTTCATGGATGCCTTAGGTACTTCCTCCAATGAAGGTAAGTCTCAATTATTTTTCTTTAACACTCCTCTTGCAATTCAAGTTCACATTACCAAGATTCTTGATTTCCAATGAAGCTCCTTTCTATCCAAATATTTGGATGCGCCTATTGTAGAAAATGCACTCGACAAATCATCTTGAGAGGATCTCCTTTCCAAGATGGAACACAAACGTTCCAATTGGTCTTTCCTCTCACTTAACTCTCTAGGTCTCCTCGTCTTAAATCAATCATATAAGAAATGCCTCTTTTATCACTTCTCTATACTTTTTATACCAAAAATTATTTTGAATTTTTTTTGCAATCTTCAAATAACATTCCTTTGGGGGGGAGATAGAAAAGAAAGAAAATGGGCTTTGGTTGCATGGGATAAAATCTGTCAGTCCAAACTTATAGGAGACTTAGAATTAAGAGATCCTGAGGTTCTTAGCTCAATCCTTGGTGCCAAGACTTGGTGGAGATGACTAAAAATCAAATATGATATATGGAACATAATTTGGCACCAAAAATATTTCCCAAACATCGAGGCCCAAGATCTCATTCGCTTGGAAGGAAACAATATTACAGGACCCCTGATATGGAACTCAACTTGAAATAAAAAAACATTTTATCCAAAAACACTATTTTTGGGAGGTTTGGAACGAAAGCCATTCCCTGTTCTGAGGATATTCCTGGTAGCAACACCCCGCTTGGTGGGATTGAGCATACTTACAACAAATAATATCTAGCATGATCAATCAAGGAAAAAAATGGTTGCGCCATTACTGTCTTCCTTTGAATTATGAGGGTCAATGGCGATCCTGGATTCCTAAAGAAAAATGGAAACTGCTCTCACCTAATCTTGAATAGGACAGCTTCTAGTAGGGATTATCAAGAAAAAAAATCAATATCCACAAAGGGCATGATAAACTCTGGTGGGGGTACAAACCATCTGGTTGTTTTAGCCTCAAGGAAGCTTGTTGTTTGTAATTCTGGAAATAAAATGTGTATAGAGTTCTTGAAATGTCCAAAATTTTGAGTGGACACTCCACCCATAATAATACTTATTTCTTCAAAAATCCCTAATGAAGGGTGGATTGTCCACTCGAAACGTTGGATGTTTCAAAATCTCCATACACAGTTCATTTCCAGAATTACAAACAAAATTATGAGGAACTGTGAAAATATGCATAGTTTAACTCAAGGAAGCTTATCACATAGCAATAGGTCAACATGAGAAACCCTAAAAAGACTCATGGACCAATATTTGCGAACATAAATTATGGTCTAAAGTTTCCTTCTTTCTCTTGCTTCTATCCAATGGTAAAATATTAACCTGGGACAATCTGATTCGATGTGAGTTCCTTGAACCAACCTTTTTCCCCCTCTGCCATCAGGAAGGATAATTTATGGAGCACATATTTAATCCCTACTCCATGACTTCCACCTTATGGGATCAAGGAGCCTTAACCTTCAAGCCTTTAGATTGCAACCAGAACAACTTGTATGAAACCATATAAAATTGGAGGTTGTCTGCATTTTCTAATCCCATTCTTAATTGGGCTTGGAAGCTCCTCTCCGGATTCTTGATTTTTGAATTCTGGAAAGAGAGGAACCAAAAAATATTCAAGGATCAACACCATGAAATTGAATTTATATGGGAAAAAATTAAACACAACATTTGTGAAACAACTCTAACCATCCCATGGACAGAATAGGACTAGAAATGCTCTACTAAGAAGGAATACATCCTCAAAGACCTTGATATTCATCACCTCTCCTCTTCCTTTTTTCATCAAAGGACTATTCTTCACCCCAACCCTCCAAACCTTTGGGAAAACCCTCCTGCTGGCTTCTTCAATCTTAACTTTGACAATGCTTCCAAAGGAAACCCTGAGCCTAATGGTCTGGGTGGCATCTTCCACAATGACATGGGAGAGCACCTCTAACTTTATGCTGACTATATTGGCTTTGAAAACAACAATGTTGTAGAATTTCAATCCCCCGATTTAGGCCTCACCATTGCAATCCACAAATGATTTCATAAACTTGTGGTAGAAGGGGATTCCTAGATCATCATTTGAATGCTAAAAAATATGCAACAAGGCTCTCCCATCAGCAAGGTCTCCCTCATTTGGTGTGTTGAGGGAAATGTTGAATGCATCTAATCAATTCTTTATGAGAATGAAGTAATCATTCCATCCCATTTCAAGTGCTCTACCAATAAAGTTGTTGATAGACTAGCTAATGAAGGAACGCTCCAAGAACATTAGTCTCCGGACTACTGTTGGAACCCCTCTACTCGATCAACTCTCAATGGAGAATGCTTGACTCTTTCTCACACTAATATCACCCTTGTGGATGGGTTGATAGGGATGAAAATGGGAAAGGGACTTGAAATAAGAGGCTTTTGTACTCGTGTCCTCCCCTAGGCCCTCAATGTTACACCTAAAAACCCCTCTTCTTGATCTTTCACATATGTCTTCATTATTAGAAGGCGTTATTCCCCCGATGGAGTACTCCTCTCATGCAATGTTCATTTCTCCTGTACTTCTTTGGATTTTTTGGTTTTGGATATTTTTTATGCCAGTTATGGAAATAAAATCTCACAACATGGGAAAGATACGATCCCAAACTATCTCTTTATGTTCTTAGAGATTTAGATTCCTTCCCCTATGGAAAAATCCTTTTCCTCTTGCATCTCTGTCTCTCTTCACTCTAAGTTATCACTACCTTTTGGTTTGTTTCTGGTCTTCATTGGCTCCCTCTGGTTGCTCGTTGTTCTCTGGTTCTCCCCTTTTGTTATCCCTCTTCTTTGGTTTGTCCTTATGGTGTGAGGAGAATCCAAACATATAATGCATGTTAGGAGGGGTAGGATTTCTACCTACAAAGCACAACTAGATGCAGAAGAATCGACAACAATATACCAAGCTCATATTCCCCCTAAAATTCAAGTTTAGATTGATTTGGGTGAAGCTGATACTTAGGTTCATAGACATTTCATTGACGATGAAGCAGTAAATGAAAACATATGTCTATGGGTTCCAAACATTGGCTCTTCTCACACTAGGGAAACTAAGTATTACAAAACATTAGACTTATATTGGAAAATTAAATCTCTCATGGGGAAGGTGTTGGTTGAGAGGAATGAGGCTTACTAGGAGATTTTTCTTCAGCTTGATGATGTGCAACTTCAAATCAAAATCATAGGCCATAAAATAAATCTGTTCGCTAGCATGGACTTCACCAATCTCAACCCAATGTNTCCCCCTAAAATTCAAGTTTAGATTGATTTGGGCGAAGCTGATACTTAGGTTCATAGACATTTCATTGATGATGAAGCAGTAAATGAAAACATATGTCTATGGGTTCCAAACATTGGCTCTTCTCACACTAGGGAAACTAAGTATTACAAAACATTAGACTTATATTGGAAAATTAAATCTCTCATGGGGAAGGTGTTGGTTGAGAGGAACGAGGCTTACTAGGAGATTTTTCTTCAGCTTGATGATGTGCAACTTCAAATCAAACTCATAGGCCATAAAATAAATCTGTTCGCTAGCATGGACTTCACCAATCTCAACCCAATGTTTTTTTTGTTGAAGATATTGCTTCGCATGTTTAGTTTTTCAAATTCCAAGATTGTTAAATTTTTGGTTCTATAGTTTTATAGGTAGTGAGGCTCCGGTCCCTCCTCATCCTAATTATCACCATGTTTATCATAATTCATTACTCTTCCTTTAATATCCAATATATTATGATATGTAGTGTAAAATAATTTCCTCTCTACGAGACAATCATGATATACAAGTTGATATTTTTCTCCTAGTCTAGTTTCCCGAGTGGCAGACTAGGAGTTAGACATTGTACTGTTTCTTTTTCAAGTTAATATGAAGTTTTGTGGGTAATATTTAAAAACATATTCACATTTATCTTAAGTCTTAGTTTTTTTAATTATAATATTTTCTCATCTTAATCCAATTCTTTACTATATTAAAATAATTTTTTTTATCCTAATTTAATGCTTTACTATATTATATTATCATTACTTAGTCATTATTTAACACTGACAACTCCCCTCTATTGTTATTTAGTTGTTTGAATCTTGATTTTGTTAAATAAATTATATCATATTGTCATTTCATCTTAGCTTATTTCTTTATTATATTTTATTCTTCTTTTTAACTTATCTTTTATTATATTTTAGTTATTTCAATCTTCATTTTTATTAAATAAATTTTAATTCACTAATGACAAACTCCATTCAAACTATGTTTATATTTAATGCTTTCTCTTATATGTCTCACAAAGCTTCATTTAGGCCCGCTGATGATGGGTGGAGTGTCCAATCAAAACGTCGTAAAAATTCTAAACTCCAAAATAGTTTATGCCCAAAATACTCACTACAACCAAATATCCTTTGATGGAAAGAGTATTTCGTTACATACTGTCCCAACACAAACTAGAACTTACACAACATATTGATATTTAGAGAGAATAACAATGCAAGTCCATGAAGGACCCCTTAAAAAACCTAGAGATTTTCAGCTAAGCCTGGAAGATCTCCTTCCAAGTTTGGATGAGTTGATTGAAGGATGCTTGCCACTATTACTTTCAAATTACCTTCTTGATTTACTTATTGGAGCATGAGAGACCAACCTGTGGGAGAATGGAATTGATTTCCAAATGAAGTGAAATTCAACTTCTTCTCTATATTTTGAACCTTGGTTTCTACCACCCCCAACTACTTAATGATTAACAAGTAATTTTCCTCCCGGACCTACATATGAGTCATCATTTTGTTCTTTATCTCTCTCAAGACATGAACTTGAGCTCTCATTAAAATCACATGCCCTGCTCATTTCTGGGATTTAACTTGAAGAGTATTCTCCCACAAAAAGTGTTTGTCACTCCAATGGCAAGTTGTCTCCGTCACATCTCTATGATTCTCCATAATTCCTCTATCCAAAACCTTCACATGTCTTAAAACCTTAACCAACTCACACATCACACACTACTTGCTCCAACACTACACCATGATCTGCTATAGAAAGATTTGCCTCACCCCATGCAAATTGCTCATAAGGCCTTTTCCATTTCCCTATGCAGACTTGAAGTCCCTTTTTTCAATTCCCAGAGCTAAAAATCATATTTTTCCACACATACGTGCCCTAACAACTATACAACATGTGTGTACGTAGGTTGCACCACTACAATCCGTGTACATTGAGTTTTGTGCCAAAAATTAAAAAATGGTGTCAGTTTCCATGTCACATCATGAGATCCATGATCCTTGACCTTTCATATAATGGAAATGTTCCGACTCGGCCCTTCAGTTCCATTTGAAGGCTATAAATGGGCCATATCCAAGCTGTGGAAAGGAAGAGAAGAATTCAACTTTGAGAGCAAAGTTACTTTGGAGAAATTTTTCACTTCATATTGAGTCTGCATCCCTTTGTCCTTTTAAGTCTAAACACATTGTTCAGCCCCCAAGTTCTTCCCTCTTTGATGGAGAGCCTCATTGTATCTCTTATATGAGCTTGCCTTTGGTGGAGGATTGAAGTGGTGGATGCCTAACTGAAAGGGACTTAGTTTCTCGGTTTTGAGACGTGCCGACATGAAATTTTGTCATTCATACACTTATGTTGATCACATTTTAATAGAAATACCCTTTGCTCGTCCAATTAATGTCTTGCACATATTTGAATTATTATTCCATGGCATATTTGTTATGAATATTGATGGATTATGCTTTTATACATGATAACTTTATATATTATCACCATATGCTTGTGTATATTGGTTGTTGAGGGCAAGTTGTAGATGTATATATTTGAGTTGAGTGCTCAACGATGGTCTTCTTTGAACATCTAGACGGGGTAGGTTCTTTATCCTGTCTTGTTAGCATATTTGTTTATATAGTATACTTGAGACTAGAGTTGATTTCTGAAGTCATTCCGTCTGTTGTGGTTTACCCCATGCCATAAAGTGATTCTCCGCGTAACAGAATTGGCGACCATACTGAGGAAGAAATATTATTTCGAGGTTTGGAGTGTTTTTATCCTTTGATTGCTCTCGGTTAGCTTGAGTTTTCTTGTCGTCTGATTGATTGACAATCTATTTTCATTTTGAGTCTGAGTTTCTTGGCCTTATCCTTAACTTGGTAGTGTTTTAATACAGATACATGGTTTTTCCCTTGACAAACGTGTACATATGCGAGCTGTCATTCTATAGGGCATGTACATACACAATTTTTTCCTAAACAGTTCTGTACATCATCCTTGTTTGCTTGACTGCTAAGTTTGGTGTTTTTTGGGTAAGTTTTGATGGATGTTGAGTCTTCTTAGGTCTCTTTCATGATTGTTAAGTACATGCAGAGTGATAGGAAACCTTTCTTTGGTTGAATTTTCAGCTAGTTTTTCTTTCTCATCATCTTTTTCATTGGTTGTCCTTGCATATTGGGATGGGTGTTTTCTTCTTGATATCATGCTTGCTTTGTCTCTTTTTTCTTAGAATAGGGTTTATATATCAAACTGTTGTTCAATCCTTGCATTTTCATTTATTTGTATTAAAAATGCAAAAAATATACATTTTTCATTATGGCATTTGATCTTTTGGGTTCTTATTATTGATCTTGATACATGTATAGAAAGATTGCATTTTATTTGAAATTGCAGAGTTGAATTAAAAGTTGCATTTTTGAAAAGCTTATCATTTATTGAGAATTGAAGTTAGGACTTTGCATTATATTTATATTCATTTATTTCACTTTCTGAGTCATAACATCATCAGTTTCATGACCACATGTTTTGAGTACACAAAGCCATTAAAAATAACGCTGATGAATTTAAAATTGATTAGAAGCAATTTTATTTTTCATTGTACACAAACTAGCTTAAGATATATAGCCTTGGAATAGGATTTTGCGAGTAAAATTCTCCAAGGATATTAAACTCAACATATGTGTCTGACTAAGGGACTGGTGAAATCCATTGTATAACTGGTGACGTCAAGAGGCTCCGCTCACACTGGAGTTCAACATGAGGTTGCGTGAAGTTGGTTGAAGAGATATCCCTCTAATACCTTCTTAGCATTAGAGATATTTCTGGGAATCTATTCGTATCTGGGGGTCTTGCTAGTGCCTTTACCTCTATGAGAGGCAGTGCTTTCATAATTTCATGCTTTCTTACCTTGCCCATATGGTGGAATTGACTTACGATTCTTCGCATGTGCATTGGTTATATCGTGGTGGCTTTAGTTGCTTGACATAGGTAGCCACATGGGTTGCTTGCAGGGGTTATTCTGCAGGTAGCCTGGGTCATATAAGGGTCGAACATCACACAACCGTTATGGAGGATTACCTCTCTTGGGGGATTTGACCAACTGCACTGTTAAGCTCACGAGAGCCCTTATAACTGATTCTGATACCTCCGATCTTTTGAAGGGAATCTCAGGCCCCTCTTGGGTGAGAAATACCTACTTTACGTAGGGAGGCCCCTTTCAGCCACTTTATCCTATTTTTGTGCATATTGGCCTTTTTGTTTATTTTGTTTTTCTCTTTGATTGTTACTCAGACTTGTTATCCCCACTTTTTAGGGATAACTAAGAGATCATGTCTCGAGGCCCACAGGTCTAGACATGGGGTACTGAGAACAGGATTGACCTGAGAATGGCCCTGGAGGGCCCATCCTTTTCTTCTTCCATCGGCTTTATCTTGTCAGCAACAACAACATCCATCGCCATCGGCTTGGTCCTGTATCAGAAGAGGTTCTTGATCCATGAGGTAATTGGTCCAGGTATCATGGTATGTGTCACTTTTGATCACTGAAACCTTTAAATACATGCATCTGATTCCTTTTATCTCTAACAACTAATTGGATCTTACATTAGCCCACTTGACCATGCTTGGGGAAATTGAAAGGGTTCTCTAGCAAGCCTGTGCCCATAGGTCTTGGTTTGCCACTGGGGGAATTTCTGAAGAGCCATCGTCCGCTCCCATCATAGCACCACTATTTCATCTTATCTCCCGCTCATTTATCCCATTCCCTTTATCCAAGCATTGGGTCGACGTGTTTGTAGGATTGCACCTTATCTCGTGGGAAGAAGGGGCTAAAGGCCTAGAAGGTAAAAGCAGCTGGTAAAAGACAAAAGCCTAAAAATGAAACCTCGAGATGCTTTGCCTAGGGATCCCCGAGAAGGCAATAAAAAGCCTCTCAGCAAGAAACAGGAGGGACCTAGAAAATAACAAACAAGATCTAGTCAGAGGATAGGGGGTCTCATCATGAGCTAGCCTATTAGGTTCATGGGCACCTAACAGTATGACATTGCCACCATCTGGTTACCATGCCAGGGCAGTGACCTTTGGTTGCATGGTCAAGGGAAAGGGGGTCTCATCATGAGCCAAACTTATCATCTCTGTGAAAGTACTTGTGGGTAACACTATCATCTCTGGTCACCATGCCAAGGCAGTGTCCTCTGGTTAGCCCTTGAAGAAAAAGAAAAAGAAGAAGAAAAAGAAAAGAAAATAATAAAGCAAGAAAAAGAATAAAGGCAAGAACGGGCTTGGAAAAAATGCATCCATGATAGGTACAAC
This sequence comes from Picea mariana, assembly GCA_032191745.1. Lineage (NCBI taxonomy): Eukaryota > Viridiplantae > Streptophyta > Pinopsida > Pinales > Pinaceae > Picea > Picea mariana. The sequence goes on along the minus strand of JASDQU010213944.1, from coordinate 1,845 downwards.
TCGCCTTCTACAAGGGCACCCATTGTGGTATACCTAGGGAGGTAATATGGGGTACCTAGGGAGGTACCCAATGGGATTGTAGTTATGTGTTATTAGTGGAAGTCATTTAATATATGGGAATGTGGTCATTCAATGTAAGGTGGACTAGGTCCACTATATTAATAAAGGCCCACTATGGTAGTTGGATGTAATAAATGTGAGAAGGCTCTCTAGAAGGTTCCTAGGAGATAGGGAGAGCTATATAAAGAAGTC
>JASDQU010213941.1:5366-18492 GCA_032191745.1 Picea mariana | reverse complement strand
TACTAGTAGGAGATGTACCAGTAGTCTGTGTGCTTGTAGATGGTGTACCAGTAGGCTGTGTACCAGGATCCACAGCGATCCATTGTTCTTTGTCTACAAGAAGGTCCTCCATCTTGAGCTTCCATAGCTCAAATTTTTTACCATTGAACTTCTCTATCTCGATTCTAAATGAGCTCGCCATTCCTCTTACTTTACTCGAATCTCCTCTGCAAAATCTCCCACTGAACCCAGGTTTATCACAGACCCAAGATAAACTTGATCTGTCAAGACCGAGCCAAACCCTTAGCAACAAAGGCGTCCCTCTGAAGCCAAAAACGTGCTCTAATACCACATGTAAGTTTTAAAACTGTGAAGTAAAGCAATGCATATATATTCTTAAGCAATACATAAATTAATCAATGGCTCATACACAGAATACACNACCATTCGCCATACAATATATACAATGTTTTTAGGTATTCCGTAGATACCAAAACCCTAATCCCTTAATCCGGGATTAATTTACAAATCAGCTAAAAATAGCAAAATCCGCTAAAAATAGAAAAAACCGCCCCAAAAAAAAATTTCGGGGCGTTGCCCCGAGCTACGCCCGGTGCCGAACACACACATGCAAAGAATATAACACATACCCAACAAATTCTAGCCACACGTAACCTTTCCGAGGGAGGAAAGAAGGGAAGCGTGGTGGACAGAGGGAGAGCCTGCAAGGAGTGCAGAGATGAAAGAAGAAACTCTCGGGTTTGAGGAAAGATTGAAAGCAAAAACAATGAGTTCTGATCACAGAGAATAGAGACAGAGCTAGGAGAAGGAGAGTAACCTTAGTCCTCATCTATTACTGTATTTGGATAAGGAGAGTAACCTTCATCCCCAACTTTCGTTGAGTTGGAAGTAAGAGATTGAGTCTCAGAGCATCGTGGCCTAAGCTTGGGGGTGGCCAGTGATAAATCCATTGGGAGTGATTGAGCCTATGGTTGGGTGGAAATGATCACCCCTCTCAGCAGTCACATCACACCTAGTGGTTCTGATAAGTGTTTTATGCCTTGTATTTTGAATTGAATATCATGGATACATGCTCATGTTGATACGCCCATAAATGGTTTCTGTATGCTATGATTTCCTAGTAATTTAGATTGGAAATAATGAATGCATGTGTATACTTAGATGCCACAGATGGTTTCCGTATAGAATGAGTAAGTCTGGAGCATGAGTCTATTCCATTGAGAATCATCCCACCTATCTAATTCTCTTGGTGTTTTGGTTTAATCCCTCGAAGGCACCTTCCCCAGGGAATTGCATCATGTCTCAGAGTTGGAGTAAGATCCTTGGTATGGCTACTACTACGGTAAACCCATGAGATTACCCTGCCCAGTGTCATAGCTTATAAATTGGTGAGTTAGGAAGGCACTTCATTCAGGTCAGTACCCTAGGGAATCTAAAAATTACCCAAGCCCTTATCCAGAAACCCAACTAAGACTAGGGAAAATTACCCAAGAACCATCTGAAGGTTCATGTGATCCGGGTCTGGAAACCCTGTGCAAGTAGGAGTTAGCTCTCGAAGGTTTTGGAGTCGTGGGAATTTGAAGCTCTGAAAAATTGAATTTTGTTACCTAAGTTCAGAAAGGATAGGGAGTCCAATTATCGAAAGGGAGTATCCTTTCGTTTGATAGAAGAACAAATGATATCCTTTTAGAAGTATCCCAGGTCTTTCAAGACCAATGGATCTATAGGAGGAGCGCAGGCGATAACGCCTCGACCCCTTCAGTCTTCACAAGTAGCGATGGAATCGGGGCCATAGATCCTAGGATCCATTAGGAGCTACCTTGACCATCAATATTAACCCTTGTGTAGGCGGGAGAGTGGAATTGTCAAAGCCCTAAAATCCCTTAAGTAATCGGAACCGTCCATCAAGAAAGGACACGTGGCGGGAAATCAGTGTTTCACTGACTCGCAACTCGGGGGAGTCAAAGGACGGAGTTGCTAGAACCCCCAAATCACGAAACTGTGATATGATTACAGCTGTCAGATCACGGGGATTTGAAGGTCATTGATTTGGTGCTTTGAAATTTCTATATTTCGTGAGTCGAGCAATGGAGATGGTCAGCCTTTCCAAGTTTGCGAGATGCGAAGTCCCAACAAAATCTGGGTCATTGATTTTTGGGAGGCTCAAATTGATTTGTAGAGTGGAATAATTTCGGAGCTTCAGACTTCGGGATTCCGAGGAGGAGTTGGACGAGTTCTCCAACTTCGCGAGTGGCGAAATCCTGATTGAATCTAGGTCATTGGATAGAGAGAGACTCGCGAACCCTCGATTTAGCTTGGTCACGGTTTCAGAGATTTGGTCATCCAGAAAACAAAAGTGAATACTTTCCCAAAGTTGCGAAGGTAAATCACTGACCTAATCTGGGTCGTTGGTTAGCAGAGGGTTTGGAGTCGTCAGATCTTCGAGAGTAAAAGATTTGGAAAGGAAGGAAGAATTGTTCATGACTCTCCGAATCACGAAGTCCCGAAAAAAGATATGGGAGCTGGGACCCAATCCTAGAGGAAGGTCACACCGTGATCATAGGTGAGAGGGCTAGCGCTTGCTAGGCCCCTAATCGGGTTTCAGGACTTAGAGGAGTTGGAGAAGTTAGGACTCCTTGCATCGAAAGCCCCGAAGTCACAAAATGTGATGCATCATTTAGGTTAAGTATGTGGTCATGGAAATGGTCACGTGAGTGGAGGGAGCTAATGGTCATTAATCCCTTTCGGAACTCGGGAGTTGGAGGAGATAGGGTGCCTTGCATCGAAAGTTATGAAGTCGTGAAACGCAATGCGTCATTCAAATTAAGCCTAGGGTCGTGGGTAGTGGTCACATGGAAGAGGATAAGGGAAGAGATATCCTGAGCTAGGACCCTGTAAGAATTCGAGGATTCTGTCCCTTGAGAAAATGCAAAAATTTTATTATACCATTGTGGGTGTGTGACAAAATGGTATCAGAGCATGGTTACAACACTTGGCCTTCTTGGGCTCATGGACGAGTCACTTAAATAACCTTATATGGGTACTTTCCAAGGAGTGACACCCTACCTTACCTCTTTCTTAAGAGGTCTGATTTAAAAATATCATTAAGGAAAGGAATGAAACCTTCTACTGTGTGTGTACATTAAGAAGTTTTAAACTGTGTATCATTCATGAACTAATAGACTGTTAGATAACTATATGTGTTTTTTCCAACACTTGAACAGTCAGTGAATCACGGGAAGACCCCAATACTTAAGGATGATGGCGTTCCATGAAGTGGGGGATGACTCTCACAATAGAGACGAGGAATCTGATGAAAGGAGGGCGGTGGAAACCCCTTCGGATTTGGCTGAAACCATAATAAGTCTCAGGGCCGAGCTACAGATTTTCAAGGCTGACAATGAGAGATTGATAAACGAGTAAGAGAAATAAACAGAAATTAACGCAGTCTTGCTACAAATATTATCCGACATATAGAGGCAACTACAACATGAACCCACAACCAGTCATGCGGACCAGCGACACAAGAAGAGAGGTCAGAGTCCACCTGAGACCCAAAAACATGACTCCATAAGTGACCCCACTAGGAGAAGTACCGCGAAGAAGGTCCAACCTAGAGGCAGGGGACACTCATCAAGAGAGTCCTCTAGAAAGGAAGTTGATAACTCTGAAGGGTATTCTAGTAGTAGGTCCAGCTTGCATTCTCAGAAGAAAGGAAAGAAATGAAAGTGTTCCAAAACCTGTGGTCTTGAAGAGTTCAATAAATCCAAACCACCCTCTTTCGACGGAGATATAAAGAAGGGAGAAGAGGCGGAAGCTTGGTTGCTTGGTTTAAAGAAGTATTTTAGAGTCTATGACTACTTCGAAAACATGAAGGCTTGAATAGCCATCTTCAACCTAAATGGAAAGGCTTCCATTTGGTGGGAATACCTTAGGAATGTGAAAGGAGTCCATGAGAAGGACTTGTCATGGAAACAGTTTGAGAAATACTTCAGAAGGTAGTATCTGTCAGAAAAATACATGGATGGGAAAACTAAAGAATTCTATGAACTTCGACTGGGACAACTCACCATAGAGGAATTTTTCAATAAATTCCTTGAACTACTGAGGTATGTATCCTACATAAAAGATGAAAAATAAAAAATGTAGTGGTTCATTAGTGGGTTACCTCAAACCTACCGGAACAGGATTGAGTTCGACGAACTAAGGACCTTAGAAGAGGCTATCTAAAAGGTGAGGTATTGTTATGAATAGTTTTGGAGCAAGACAAGGCCCTGCAAGGACTGGAAGAAAAAGAATAGTTTGGGATTCCATAAGAAAAGGTTTAACTCCTCAAGATTTAAGAACTATGGAAAATATTTTAGGGGGAGCCTTCCAGCTAGAAGTGTATATCAGCAAAATTTCCCCTCTCAAAGTGGAAATAAACCTTTTCAGACGGTCCCAACAAAGACCGATAACCTAAAGAAGGAACCCTTAAAATGTTGGGGTTGTGGAGAAAATCATAGATTGAGGGACTGCCCACACATACAAAAAAACAATAAGGGGGTATAAAATATCCAAGAAGCTACCACTGTCAATGATGTGGCAAGGATCATGCCACGAATCTATGCAGCCCTGGACAATAATCAAGCTGACCATCAAGCTTCAGTAGTGGAGCTGGAAGGTATGATCGTCAACCATCCAATTTCTATTTTAATTGACCCAAGTTCTAATTTGAGTTATGCATCCCCTTAGACTATTGATAAGTGTAAACTGCAACCAACTAGACATGTTAAACCATGGTTGGTACAACTAGCCATTGGGACCAAAATAAAGGTGGAAGAGGCTATACCATCCTGCCAATTCATCATGGGTGGATTTCCCACTCAAGAGACCCTTAACATACTTCCCTTGGGATCTTATGACTTGTTGATTCGTATGGATTGGTTGGCTTCTCATAAATCTAAAATGGACTGTTACCATAAAACTTTAGAATGTGTAAATGAAGATGGGAGAAGGATGACCCTCCAATGGATTCAAAAGCCTATCTCAGTGAGACAAAATCAGCCCTTCAAATGAAGAAGTATTGTAGAAAGGAGTGTTCCTTATATGCAATATAGATGTTGGACTCCATTGAAGATGACAAACCAAACCTAGAGGACCACCCCATATTAAGAGAATACAAGGACATATTCCTAGAAGAAGGACCAGGTCTACCTCCGAGAAGGGATATTGACTTCTCAATAGAACTTACACCGGGAGCGGTACCAACATCTAGAACGCGATACAGAATGAGCATGCTAGAGCTCGTTGAGCTCAAGCTACAGCTAAAGGAGATTATGGACAAAGGCTACATCTGACCCAGTGTATCTCCGTGGGGAGCGCCCGTCATGTTTGTGAAAAATAAAGATGGCACACTCGGACTACGCATAGATTATAGACAACTCAATAAGGAAACCATAAAGAAAAAGTACCACTTACCAATAATCGATGACCTGTTCGACCAATTGGGAGGTGCATCCATCTTCTCAAAGATCGACCTAAGATCAGGCTACCATCAAGTCTAGATTAGGGATGAATATATCCATAAAACAACCTTCGGGATGAGGTATGGTCACTACGAGTTTGTGGTGGTGCCATTTGGGTTAACCAATGCCCCCGCCACTTTTATGTGCTTGATGAATAATGTACTCAACAAATTTCTGGACAAATTTGTATTGGTTTTCATTGATGATATCCTAATCTACTCCAAGAACAGGGAGGAGCATGAAGAACATCTTAGACTCATACTTCAAGTACTAAGGGAGCATCAAATCTACGCTAAGTTTAGAAAGTGTGATTTCTTTCATAAGAAAGTCCACTACTTAGGCCATGTCATATCTAAGGAAGGGGTGGTCGTAGACCCTTACAAGATCAGATCCATTATGGAATGGCCTACCCCGAAAGATGTATCTGATATTAGGTCCTTCATGGGCTTAGCAGGATACTATAGAATATTCATAAAAGGGTTTTCCAAGATTGGTTGTCCAATCAATGCCCTTCAGAAAAAGGGGATTAAATTCATTTGGACGTTAAAATGCGAAGAAATATTTCAGGAACTAAAATACCTCTTGACCCATGCACCTGTGCTAAATATTGTGGACCCGTATGATGATTTCCTTATGTGTACAAATGCATGCAAGGAAGGACTCGGAGGATTCCTTATGCAAGAAGGACGTGTAATATGCTATACATCCCAGAAATTAAATGAGCATGAGATCAATTATGCGACCCATGACCCAGAGTTGGATGCCATAGTACATGCTTTAAAAACGTGGAGACACTACCACTTGGGTAGAAGATTTGTGCTTATGACAAATCATTGTGGATTGAGACACTTGTTTGATCAACCGAAACTTAATACCAGGCAAGCGAGGTGGATGGCTCTCCTAAGTGAATTTGATTTATAAAAGGAAAGAAAAATAGGGTGGTCGATGCCCTTAGCATAAGTATAAAAATGATTCATATAGCAGCAGTAAGCACCTGTAAAACGGATGTCTGGGAGAGAATAAGAAATGCACAAGATACAAATGAATTCTTTAAGACCGTGACTTCATACCTAAGGCAAGATCCTACAGGGATGAAGTATGAAGGCTACCAAATTCTTGAGGAAGGGTTGTTGACGTAGAGAAACAGATTGTATATTCCAAACTGTGACGACTTGAAGAGGTTCATAATGGATGAACTGCATAAGAGACCATATACTAGCCACCTGGGATATCAGAAGATGATCACGGCCACTAGGAAACAATTATGTTAGCCTGGGTTAAAGAAAGACATAGCTAACTATTTATCTAAGTGCCTAGAATGCCAGCAAGTTAAGGTAGAGCATCGGCATCCAGTAGGATTTTTACAGCCCCTACCGATTCCAAAATGGAAATGGGAAACCATCTCCATGGATTTCATCACTGGATTACCAAAGTCAACCAAGAAAAATGATGCCATCATGGTCATGGTGGAAAAACTGAGTAAGTCTACCCATTTCATCCCTGTTAAGTCAACTTGCAAGGCAATAGATATTTCCAACATCTTCATGAAGGAGATATTTAGACTGCATGGCATGCCCAAGGAAATTGTATCTGACAGAGATACCAAATTCACTTCAAACTTTTGGAAATCCCTAATGGCCAGTTTCGAGACTAAATTGTTGTTCAGCACAGCCTATCACCCTCAAATTGATGGACAAATAGAAAGAGTAAACCAAATAGTAGAGGACATGCTAAGAATGCACGTAATGCATCAACCTAAGAAGTGGGAAGACTACCTGCCATTGGTAGAGTTTGCCTACAACAACGGTTATCATGAATCCTTAAATATGAGCCCCTTTGAAGCCCTCTATGGTAGACAATGCAAGATCCCAATCAGCTGGAATAATTTAGTGGATAGAATTACAATCGGACCCGACATGCTGAAAAAAAATGGAACAACAAGTAGTGCAGATAAGGAAAAATTTGAAAATTGCTCAGGACTGACATAAAAGTTACGCTGACAGAATATGAACTCTCCAGAAGTTCAAAGTCAGAGACCATTTCTATCTTAGAGTTAGACCCTAGAAGAGTTCCCTGAGTATGGGAGCCTGTGCCAAGATGGCACCTCGGTATTGTGGACCCTTTGAAGTCCTAGATAGAGTAGGACATGTAGCCTATAGGCTAGCACTTCCTCCCACTGTAAAGGCACATAATGTTTTTCATGTTTCATTATTGAAAAAATATGTACATGATGCTAATCATATAATTGAATGGTCTGTGATCTAGGTGGAACCGAAGGGAGAATTCCTGCCAGAACCCCAATGCATACTATACATGAAAGAAACATCACTCAGGAATCAAACCATTGCACAGGTCAAGGTGAAATGGAAACAATTTGTCCTAGATGAGGATACGTGGGAAATGGAAGATGCCATGAGGTAGGCATTTCCGATTTTGTTTACTCCTGTACATACATATCATATTGGTAGATAGAACATTGAGGTAGATGATTCCTTGAAGGGGGATGGAATTGTAACACCTTGTTTCCCCCAGCCTATAAATATAACTTTATTGCCTAGGAACTATGGCAAAATCAAAGTGTGAATGTTTAATTTGGTGGACCTTTGTATAAAGGTCGATGAGTGTAAATCTTGTTATTTTGATGGATGATGGAAATGTGTTGCACGACTGTTGAGAGAGGGAATGTGCTAATAAAGAGAGGCCATGATTGCTAATGAAAAGGTGGTGGAGGGAACCTAGAATGGTTGTGATAACCTCCACCAAACCAGTACCATACTAGACTTAATGTTGCTCAAATCAGAACAACCCTCTGCCCAAAAATGAATTCCCCTCAGGCTAGTAGGTGGGAAGGGCCTCCTCGAGAGTTAATGAGGGATGGGGTAGACTACCCATCGACATGGCTTCTGGACTTGACCATGGACGAGGGAATTTGAGCCACACACAACCTTGTCAAGGGAGGAAAGAAGGGAAGCGTGGTGGACAGAGAGAGAGCCTGGGAGGAGTGTAGAGACGAAAGAAGAAACTCTTGTGTCCAAGGAAGGATTGAAAGAAAAAACAATGAGTTCTGATCACAGAGAATAGAGACAGATCCAGGAGAAGGAGAGTAACCTCCGTCCTCATCTATTCCTATATTGGGAGAAGAAGAGGAACCTTCATCTCCAACTTCCATTGAGCTGGAAGTAAGAGATTGAGTCTCAGATCATCGTGGCCTAAGCTTGGGAGTGGCTAGTGATAAATCCATTGGGAGTGACTGAGCCTATGGTTGGGTGGAAATGAGCACCCCTCTCAGCAGTCACATCATGCCTAGTGGTTCTGATAAGTGTTTTATGCCTTGTATTTTGAATTGAATATCATGGATACATGCTCATGTTTATATGCCCATAAATGGTTTCTGTATGCTAAGATTTCCTGGTAATTCAGATTGGAAATAATGAATGCATGTGTATACGTATATGCCACAGTTGGTTTCCGTATAAAATGAGTAAGTCCAGAGCATGAGTCTGTTCCACTGAGAATCGTTCCACCTTCCTGATTCTCTTGGTTTTCTGGTTTAATCCCTCGAAGGCACCTTCCCCAGGGAATTGCATCATGTCTCAGAGTCAGAGTAAGCTCCTTGGTATGGCTACCGCTACGGTAAACCCATGAGATTACCTTGTACGATGTCGTAGCTTATAACTCGGTGAGTTAGGAAGGAACTTCATCCAAGTCAGTAGCCTAGGGACTCTGAAAAGTACCCAAGCCTTTATCTAGAAACCCGACTAAGACTAGGGAAAATTACCCAAGAACGATCTAAAGATTCATGTGATCCAGGTTTGGAAACCCTGTGCAAGTAAGAGTTAGCTCTCGAAGGTTTTGGAGTCGTGGGAATTTTAAGCTCTGAGAAATTGAATTTTTTTACCTAAGTTTAGAAAGGATAGCGAGTCCAATTATCGAAAGGGAGTATCCTTTCATTTGATAGACGAATGGACGAGATCCTTTCTAAAGTATCCTAGGTCTGTTGGGACCAATGGATCTAGAGGAGGAGTGCAGGAGTTAACACCTCGACCCCTTCAGTCTTCGCAAGTGGTAATGGAATCGAGGTCGTAGATCCAAGGATCCATCGGGAGATACCTTGACCGTCGATCTTAACCCTTGTTTAAGGGGGATAGTGGACTCGTAAAAGTCCTGAAAGCCCCGAAGTAATTGGAATCGTCCATCGAGAAAGGATGTGTGGCGGGAAATCAGCGTTTCGTTGACTCACAACTCAGGGGAGTCAAAGGATAGAGTTGCTAGAACCCCCGAATCGTGAAACCGTGATTCGATTACAGTCATCAGATCATGGGGATTTGAAGGCCGTTGATATGGCACTTTGAAATTTCAGTATTTCAGGAGTCGAGGAATGGAGGCGATCAACTTTTCCAACTTTGTGAGACGCGAAGTCCGCACAAACTTTGGGTCGTTGATTTGTGGGAGGCTCAGAGTTGTTGATATATAGAGTGAAATAATTTTGGAGCTTCGGACTTCGGGATTCCAAGGAGAAGGAGTTGGACGAGTTCTCCAACTTCACAAGTGGTGAAATCCCAATTGAATCTAGGTCGTTGGATAGAGAGAGATATGTGAACCGTTGATTTAGCTTGGTCACGGTTTCAGAGATTTGGTCATCGGAAAAACGGAAGTGAAGACTTTCCCAAAGTCGCGAAGGTAAATCACTGACCTAATATGGGTCGTTGGTTAGCAGAGGGTTTGGAGACGTCAAATCTTCAAGAGTCGAAAATTTAGAAAGGAAGGAAGAACTATTCGTTATTCTTCAAATCATGAAGTCCCAAAAAAAAATATGGGAGCTGGGACCCAGTACTAGAGGAAGGTCACACCATGATCATAGGTGAGAGGGATAGCACTTGCTAGGCCCCTAATCGAGTTTCTAGACTTGGAGGAGTTAGAGAAGTTGGTACGCCTTACATAGAAAGCCCCGAAGTCGCGAAATGTGATGCGTCATTTAGGTTAGTTCATGGAAATGGTCACGTGAGCGGAGGAAGCTAACGATCATTAAGCCCTTTCGGAACTCAAGAGTTGGAGGAGATAGGGAACCTTGCATCGAATGTTTCGAATTCGCGAAACGAGACGTGTCGTTCAAACTAAGCCTATGGTCGCGGGTAGTGGTCACATGGAGGAGGATAAGGGAAGAGATAGCCTGCGCTAAGCCCCTGTAGGAAAAGGCAAAAATTTTATTATGTCATTGTGGGTGTGTGACAACGTGTCCAAGAGTGATTTGGGATCAACCACTTTTCTCCCCACAATCCATCTCCAGCTGCCACATACCCTTTCTCCAAAATCGCAGTTTCAATTGATGCCTGCTCACAACATTTTAAATTTCATGCACCTTCAATCCCCATAATGCAACGGGACCATCGATCCCATGATATTGATGGTGCTCCTAAACTTACGGATCAGCTCTAACCTTCTTAAATCGACGACTGTGATTTACTTCATGATCTAGGCTCTGGGAGTTTCAAATCTCAAACACTGCTTTCCTCAGTACGTCAATCTTCTGGAGTGGAAGATATATTAACACGTTTCCCTCTCGGATTAACGGTCGAGATCTCCTGCAGGTCTCCGGACTCCATAGATTTCAAATCTCAACTTCTCGTTTCTTTTGACTAGATATCTTTCGAAGTGGAAGATCTGTTGGCATCTGTCCTCTTTAATCCAACGATTATCCTCAGCTCCAGGACTTTTTCCTTTTCGATTCTTTGGTGTTTCAATTTTCCATGAACGCTTTCACCTGGAGTCGATGATCTATTGACATGTACCCTCCTGCATGATCAATGATCATGAGTGACTTCGGTACTTCGGTCTTCGGGAGTTTCAACTCCTATGCACTTGTTTCTCCCGAAATGATTTCACCAGAATGCATAATCTTCTTACACGTGCCCCTCCTAGCGATCAACGATCAGGGTCTTCTTAGAGTCTTCGTTGTTCGGGACTTCGAGACTTTAGGCTAATCATTGCTTCATTCTCCTCCGGAGTGGTCACATGTTGAATAAGTCATAGGCGGTGGAGACCGCTTGTTTTTGGTTAACACTTCCACTTACATTGTCCTTCCACTGAACTAGATCAATGGTTGAGAATGCACCCGAAGTGATCTTCATATTGGACGGTTGAGAGCGACTTTAGACCTTTGTCCTTCGGGACTTCAGGACTTTTGACAATTTTTGGTGATGAAACTTCCGAAGAAAATCTCTCGAAGTGATGTAGCTTGCTTACGTCACTTGTTGACATGGCAAACCAATTTCCTCTTGACACTTGTCATCATATGACAATTCCATGTGTACTTGCTGGCATGGTCTTCTACATGTCCTTGCTGAGGTGGTCTTCCACATGTCCTTGCTGACGTGGTCTTCCACATGTCCTTGCTGATGTGGTCTACCACAATTCCTTGATGAGGTGGTCTGCTGACATGGGTGAGACATGGAGGTAGTCTAGTGGAGGTGGAGGCAGAGCGCAGTAGTGGAGTGTGATGTGTAGCGGGTAGTGGAGTGTGGTGTCGGAGTGCGGAGGTGGTATGTATGAGTGGTTTGGTGATTTTTTCGGAGGAGGGATTAGGCGGTAAGTGGTAATGAGTGAGGGGGGTCCGAGTTGACAAGAAGGTGACATGTATGAGGGTCCCACATGAGAAATACCACCAACTCAGACCCCCCCCCATGGTTAAAGGAAAAAAGGTTGGGGGGTCCGATATGCCCTGTCGACTAGAGATCTAAGTGCATGATTATCAACCACTGAGATTAGCGCGCCCTTCTTCTAACTTATCCTGTCCTTCCACTTATTTCGATCCGAAGGCTGACGAAAATTCAGGTGATCGAAATATCATATCTCAGTCGTTCTGCCCCACTTATCCTATCCTTCATTAATTCAATCCGACGGTTGTTGGTCCTCTGGGTTGGTGATCCAACGGCCACTGTCGCTCTTCCTCCTGAGCTTATGATCTCTCCGACTTGGAAGGCTTTCTAAGTTCTCACAGGTCTCGACCTTTGATCCTCCTACGAGTCTGTCTCTTGGACCTCGTCTGAAACCGCTATCTCTTATGAGCTTTCTCAAGGTTTGGTTCGTTGTTGTTCTTTCCATCAATGACAAGCACATTCTTCATATAAGCATGCCAACAATATTCTCCTTCGCTCTCAGATCCTTCAATTCTGTGCCCTGATACCACTTGTTAGGCAACGAAAACACAACTAGAGCATAAACAATCATTAAACCGAGAACATAAATCACACAATTGACACCATGATTTATGTGAAAACCTAATGCGGGAAAAAAACATGGAGAATGATAATCAGTATTCTTATTATTCAAGGGAGAATTACAATAGCCAACATAGGCATACAACCATCCTCTCCTATCAAATAAAACTTAGAACAAGAGGAACACACAAGTGAGACAGTGCTCACAAAACTTGATTCATTGAGACAATTCCATTACATTTATAGCTCAATAGAAGATTAGATCAAACTCCTAACATTGTGGATCTCAAACCAACCACAAACTAAATATGCTCTCTTATGAAACAAACTTGAAACAACATTCTAAATTTACAATAAATTCTAGAAGTTTCTACATTATTCTAACATCTCCCTTTAATGGAG
>JASDQU010213937.1:5223-16503 GCA_032191745.1 Picea mariana | reverse complement strand
ACCACTTTGGAGTTCATCCATATTTACTTCTTATCAACCATGAAAAAACAATAATGATTCATATTTACATCAAACACTATTGGGTCCATTACCCAAACTTTTGTGCTACGGGTCTTTCTTCAAGGGTTGACATCAATGACAACCAACCTTAATCAACAGTTTTCATATAAAAAAAGTTTCTATCGATCCTTGAACTGCATGAGTGTATAAATATTTACCATTATTCAAATCATATGAGGACTATGAAGGAACATATAGGTAACTTAAGTGTCCATTTTTTTTATATTAGATCGGGTCTATAAACAAATATTTTCCATGGTATACAAATACAAGCTACAGTAGTTGTTATAAAACTTGAAGAAAAATTTATTCCAATGGTTTCAATAACATGTATGTTCATTTAAGAAGTAAATCACGAATGATCTGTACAACCAGGAAACCCTGGTTCAAAATTATTATAGTAGAGTACCCCGGGGTAAGGACCCTGTACCACTAGTAAATAAAACCTGAGAAGTTTTAATTATACGCGAAGATCGGAACTCGAATACCTTTTCAAGTAAGGCGATCCCCTAGATCCATTTCCTTTGAACTAATTAAACCTGTAAAGGGAAAGAGATAGATTCAGTAGACTGTGCTAAGTAATCAAATGAAAATAAATAGTAAGCAAATGAAATAATACTTAGCTTAAAGTTGGCATAAAAGCATAGAAGAAGTTTCCCCATTAGCATTTGAGCGACGAATCTGTCCATAGTCCAAAGGGGAGGAGTGGACCCTGGAATGGTTGATGGGTACCCTCACAAAGAAGAGAGGGCCCCATTATTAGTTTTGTAACTGAAAGAGATACCTTGAAGCACCAAAATTTAAATAGTAATTAAAATAGTGCTAAAACATTTAGTAACCACCCAGATTTTAGATGTAAAATCCATAGAAAGTAAATAATTGCCCCAACATACCCAGGGTTAACTGTCAATTTTACATAGAGTTATATTAACTCGCACATAGTATAGATGCACATTCTACCAGGAGTACAACCGTGATCTTGTATATGTACAGAGTGTAGGTTTTCATTTTATACAATGTTGTATGAATACAAGGAATGCAAGGAAGATTTTTTTTTAAACGGAAATCACTCAGAATCAATGATGAAGCCCCATAATGGGTAAGTAACCGTTTTACATAACCCGAGTATGAAAATTTGAATTACACACAACAAATTTTCTTTTTCCACAAGAGGCATATTCTTTCCCAATTCAGAAATGAAGACGAAGTTCGAAGAACATTCTACCATTAACAATAATACTTATGAATTGCTATATAAAAACTCAGAGAGAAACCCAAGAATAGAGATCCAGATATTGATTTATAGGCAAGAAATCGTGATATAAATTTTCAAGAAAAGTTATAATATAAATAATTGAGATTAATACATGTCTACTTATATCGATATGTGCCTATGATAATACAGAAGGTAAACCATGAACTCAGAAGTTAGACCACCTGTTACATTTTTCATTTACCCACACCAAATTTGATTACAGATAGAGGGATTTTCGTGTCTCCAGCTATCTCAGCATGGAGCGTAAATATTAAAACAAAAATGAGATATTTGTTGTTAATATACATAGTAAGTAAAAGAATTACACAGACCAAATTTATGAAAACCCCAAAGGGCCTATCCGGTTTATACTTTTCTAAATTTATATACTCATGTAGGGTTAAAATCCCTAAATCTTTAGTGAGGTAATATAGAAAGTGAACCCTTTGAAATGCGTTGTATGATTCCACATCCACAATGAAATATAATTATGCATTGTGGGGTTGATGTCCACCGTTAATCTTCTTCCCGATGGATATCCACGGTCCCGATTGATTGGGGGATGTGGAGTAGCTCGCCCATTAATTTACCCTTCAACATCCGCAATTGTTCCCATCCATTGATCTGTCTTCAGCATGATCTGACGGTCATGAATTAATCAGTCGTTGACCCAATGTTCATCCTCTCTACCTCCATATCTAACAGTCATAACTCAAATGATTATCGATTTACTCCTTTCTCTCGATCAGATGGTGTGTTGCATTCCTAGTCGAATGATGAATGACCGACATTCATTCCTTCCTCTTCCTTGCATGATTATGATCTAACGACTACTATTCACTGGTGAAATGATCACACAGATGTTGTATCTTACCCTATGATCATGAATCCTCTCATCTCCACCATTTTGTAGGATCATAGATCCTTCTTGTGATCAATGCTCAATGGAATAATCCTTCCAATCTCAACTAGAAAACATGATTGCACCAGGCCTATTCTCCAGAGTTCTCCTTATCGGCCCTGCAATACAACCCTACACCTACAATTACATAGTCTCATCTATATGCAAAGAGTTACCCTTCTTCCTCACAGAGGTATACCATACACAAATAAACAGACCCAAATACAGAGGATTTTCAGTGATACTTAAACTGTTGAGAAATACTGAGAGGGGGGGTGAATCAGTATTTGAGCAATAATTATTTTTCTCCTGTTTTCACTAAAAACCTTAGGCTACTTTATAGAGACAAGAGTGCATCCATAGATATTTCATTATTCATTAGATGTCTATTAAGCAATAACACAGTGTAGTAAAGACAAGCAAACCAACGGACATGAGTAAGACACATGAACACCAGGATTTTAAGGTGGAAACCCAAATCGGGAGAAAACCACCGCTGTCGTCGTCTCTGTCTTCATTGATTATTATTATGAAAACATTCTACAATAGTGTACTAGTGCAGACTCATACTAGTACGCAGGCTTCTACCTGCAGAAGGCTACAACCTTCTCTTGTTTACCAGCCTTTCCTGGAAGGGAGCTTCAACCCCCTGAAGATAGCACCAGTTTCTACTGGTAGGATGCTTCTACTGAAGGGTTAAACCCTTAGACTCGCTGATGACCACGTTTCATTAATTTTCACACTGGATCAGGCAGTTTCAACCCTTTTTACATTTGTCAGCAACAATATTTTGCCCAAAACTTTAGAGTATCAGCAATAACCCAGACTTCAATATCCATTCAACATCCTTCGTCAAAGATCCTAACTCTTTAATGTGAATGACCCGTATTGATCAGTAATAATATGTGTTGCTGAGCAGTTCAGATCTATTGTAACTTACCGGGATTCATTGTAGTTCTGCCACCTGGCCAAATGACCTTAGCGACCTGTAGATGTGCCTACTGTCAGAAAATGGCCTCCACATCCTCCAGAAGGGGCCCCTGCAACCTATCACCGTCCTTAGTGTCCTTACCTTCCTACTTTGCTTCTTCGGATCACCTGTAGAAAGGGCATCAACCCCTTCTTAAACCCATGGATCCAGGACCCGTTCAACGCTCATCGGGTCCCATATTTATTGCTCGGGGGAAATATAGAATTTGAATTAAACCTACGCGCGCCTTTTTAAATCAGGTTTCGACATTCCATACGCTATCCCTCCTGAGCTTAGCTCCTGGTCAACGTGACCGTCACACTGTGAACACAAATTTACCCCGTCGGGGCTACGGGGTTTGTGATGCCTCAATGCATACACCCGCGTGATTCCCGATCGTCCAAATCCTGACGCTCCTTTACGATGACAGTTGTTCCCCACTGATCGGGGTTTCACTGATTGCGATTTCACACTGCACAAATCCCTTGTCACCGGGATCTCTGATTTCCCGATGGACAAAGTGCTGATGGCGCCCAATCCTTTTCCACGTGTCCTTCCAGATGAATGGCTCAGATTCCGCGTCGGGGTTTCCTTTAGGGATTTCCCAAGCTTTAGCCCCTTCTGGCTACATAATGGTCCATGTGACCAGCTATCACGTGAATGCCACCATACATCTCGTCAGGGTTTCAGGGTTTTCGATGACAATGCGCATATGCCCCTTGAACCCACGATATGTCGTTCCCCGACTTCCTCTGTACTCCTTACACCTGTCCTCCACTGACTCCTGGGTGTCCCACAGGCTATATGCCATATCGGGAAATCGCGTATCGCGATTTCGTGATGTCTGATGTTCAATGTTCTTGTCAATACCAAATCTGATCCCCGAAATTTCGTATAGAGTTGTGATCAACAATCCTGGTGCAATCTTGACTCAACGGTTGCGATTGAATCACAATATCGTGTTTCGCGATTTCAGAGTTTTTGTTGTAGTGTGTTCTTGACATATCAAAGTCCCGATCCCCGATTCTCCGATGAAGGAAATCAACGGTCCAGATCTCATGCTTTCTTTAACGACTGCGATCAAATTGCGAAATCGCATATCGCAATTTAAGAGTTTTCGATGTCAAGTGAATTGGAAATTATAAAATCCCGATCCCCAATTCTCCAATGAATAAAATCAATGGTCCATATCTCATGCTTGCTTTAACGGCTGCGATCAAGTCGTGAAATTGCATATTGCGATTTATGGGTTTTCGTTGTTGAATGAATTGGACATTTCAAAGTCCTGATCCCCAATTCTCCGATGGCTTATCTCCGTCGCAGCTTCTCCAGATCTGACGGCTGTCAGCGGCGCTCTGCAGCAATCATACATGCCCATCCAAAACTCAACCATACACTGATTTTCTAACAGAAAGCTCTTCTTCCTCCTTTGCCTCATCCTTTGCCATCAATGACAATATTTCCAACATAAACAAAGTATTTTGATTTCATTCATATACATATGATTACACACAATTAGACAGGCTCGCAGGCCCTCTTTTGTTCGGATTAAATCAACAGATTGCAATCCTCATTCTATTGGCCTGATTAACATTCCTTGGACATACCTATACCTAGCCTAATTAACATTCAATTGGCCATCTTCGATGTCTAGCCCTAATCTTCTATGTCTTGCTAGCCCCCTCCTAGATGTCTGGCCTAATTAGCATTTAGTTGGCCACCACCCTTTGCATCTAAGGATTACAATAATATACATAAGGATACTGAATTGTTTCTGGTTTAGATCCAACAAATCCTCAATAGACTCCTAAGGATCCTCTCGGATCCACCTTTCACTCAAATAAATCCCTATTCTAGGATCTCCTAATCCCTAACATCCTCATGAGATATCCACAAGCCTAATATCTCTCATGTTCTCACATATTCAAGAACATTTACAATAAAACCTCACACACATATTCCTCACTCAAACCACTGAGACATACATAATTTCCTATTAATAAATCAAATCCTTAGCAAACATAAGACCCCCTAGGTTAACCGAATATATAATGCTTTTTGGAGCAGGATGCTCTTGCATCAAAATTTCCATAGACCCCTTGTTCTAATTTCAGGATAAGTCTAAGACATAACCATCACACAAAAAATTATCTTTTTATTATACTTGATAAAAATAGTTGTTACACTTGAGAGGTATTTTATATCTAATAAGACTTTAAAAGGTAACTCTTATACAAATTCCAAATTCATGATAAGAACTTTGAAGCTTCTCTTTATAAATTTTGTAATATTTAATATTTTCTTATTAAATCAACCTATAAAGAGTCCCATTTCATTCATTTTTGATGAATACTTCCATAAATTCCCTCTCAATCAGATGAAGAAAATGACTCTCTAAAAAACAAGACATCGCGAAAAAAAGGAGAGTCCCATTTCATTGATTTTTGATGAATACTTCCATAAATTCCCTCTCAACCATATCAAATGAAGTAAATGACTCTCTAAAAAAAATAAAATAACACATCGAGAAAAAAAGGAATCAATTTGAAATTTTAAATACCCATTTTGAACTCAATTATGAAATAAATTGTTGTTCTTTAAAATAATATCACTCACGATCCAAATACTGAAAAAAGGATTCCATGTAAGATACAAATAATGAATTAAAATATAAAAGAGATTTCCTTAGTCTTTCCAATTGTGTACTCCTTTTCTCGTCCAAGAGTGTGATCGCTTATTCTCTATATGTGGCTTGTGTTGTCTATGTGGGAACTCATGGTGGATGAGGGCACCTTAGGTAGATTTTTTATCTATATTTTTGAGGTGGACCATTAAGTAGATCATATATCGATTAAAATTTGTTACATGTTTTTTGAAAAAAAATTAGAAGAGATTGTTGACAAGATCATTTTGGCAAATCATTAATTCATTCAATTTCTATCTTGATATACCTCATGATGGTTGAGGTTTGTATCTTCATGATTTTGAGAAACTTACTAACATCCTAATAGATCCATGTATTCATCGATCCCCTCATCTTCCTGATGTGTGGGTTCAAGGTGTTTACAAACCATCATATAGGTTTATTTCCAGTTGAGACATGTGCATATGTGGGATCCCCTTTTCTCACAATAAGACTACAAATTTTCCTCGTTGTTTGGATATCAATTTTATTTTTCACGGTGTTTCAGTCTTCTTCACTTGATCACATTTCCATTTTTATTTGATGATTACTCCTTTGTGGTTATATTTCTACATTTTAATCAATACCATCTCCCAATTTGGATTACTACTAGATAGCCCAATTTCATGAATCATTATAGATCACTTATAATTGACAACCCAACAATAATATATTTTTATTTACATTATCTAATAGGTATTTTATAGTATGTTCACATAATTTATACAATGAATAAATAAACATTGATAGGCAAATTTTAAAAATATATATGTATTCAAAACAATGGCGTTGAATAATTTGATGCAGTCCACCACCTAAAGAGGTAGATATTAGGCTACAATGTTGGCTAAATATATTTCACTAGTTAGACACATAGAAAGGACGATGGAAGAATGAACATAGATTTTAGATAGATATAGTGAAGAATATCGACTTATAATAGAGGAATATCTCCTTAATTGACTAGTGACCTACACGAACTGGCTTTAATCCTATATTCTTCACCCCAATTCATTAAACAAAAAGGTTACCCCAATTCATTAAACAAAAAAGTTGTAGTGATGGATTTGAAATTCCAAACCATCACATCGATTCATGCAAACCATGAAATCGATTTTATCAAATGTGCGATATGTGATTTGGAAAATATCTATCCAGCCAATTAATTGTGATTGATGGTGATCATAACAAGAGAAAGAAAATATTGGTGCCATTGATCTTAGCACTTATAATTTGACATCACAAACTAACAAATAGTGTACATATGAAAACATGCACACATGTAAATCATATCTTGATAAGACGTAACATATATGTAAGACAACTTATATTGAATGAAAACATGAGGTAAAAGGAGTTATTAAAACAATATTGTGTTCCTTCCTTTAAAACAACATTCATGTTGAATAACATTTTGTTCCTTCCTTTAAAACATCAAAACATGAGATCCATCAAACAACATTCACATAATTGTTTGAAAGAATTTACCATAGATCTACACACTAACATGTTTTCTCACGGATCACTCTCTTGATGTTATCAGGGCCTTAAGACTTAAGGAGATCTAATACCATGTTAATAAATAGAACACAAGTAAGGTGAAATAACTTGGAATAAAAGGATTTAATCCATTCTCCACTTAATATTAATTCCAATAATACAAATTTATAGTACATGGATGAAACTATGTCATAAAATATATTTTATCTACACTGACACCTCATCAATAGATAAGGATAGGAGGAGGAAAAAAAGGTTCTAACATATACTTAGAATAAAACACATATCTTGTAATGTGAAATACACAAATATGGTGTAGGACTTCATGATTGTATAGGGATTCATAAGCTATCAATTGAATTGTAGTGATAATATTTGTTTTTTTGTTTTTGTCATTGTTGAGTGTTGGGAATTATAATTAGTGTGATGTGAACTTAGGTGAGAGATATTATCCATTAACTTTGTTATTTTCTTGTGATAGGGTTTCAAATCATGCTTGTCCAGTGGAGTTGGACTTGGAACCAAGGAGGAAGAATTTTGGTCTTGGAGCTAGGAGTATAGTGGTGAATATCAAGGCAATCATCATTCATGTTAATCTCATTCAATAAGCATAGATATATATTCTCCCCCTAACAAAATTTCGATGTTTATGGATCTCTTTTACATATTTAACAAGGTTTTGTGCATTTGATTTAGTTTGAGATTGTTAAATTAAGACTTAAAGAATGCAAATTTTATTTATTGTTTTATGAAAGAATGAGAAAGGTATTTCTTGTTGGATGATTATGTAGGTCATTGGTGAAAAAATGAAGCTATAGTATGATCAAGTGAAATTCATTGGATACAATGAAAACCATCTAGAATTAGGTATGTATCTTTTTCCTTCTCTCATTTATGCATGCTATTCTTAGAAGAAAGTAAGAGACTATATATCCCTCTATCTGTCATTAAATTAAATTAGTTCAATGGGGATTTTGGCTACTAATACACAGGTTTATTACCCTATAACATCAAACCGAGGTTGTAAATCAACAATAATAAAATCTATTATATTTGTATCTAATCCCCTCACATAGTCCAATTTCAGAAATCACAATATTTTAACTCCTACAACAATATAATACCATGAGATATCTTTCCCCTTCATCCTACACAACCCAAGTAATGTGATCCCCTTCTAAGGATTCATCACAGTTTGGCTAAGAAATCACACTGTTACAAACTCAAGAAATTATTAGTTGGAATTTTGTTACTCCATGTCCACCCTAGCCCTTACACATGGTAACAATTTCCTTGTGGTTTCATGGCAACATCTTCCATATTTTATCACAACCACGATTATTCATAATTTCATGAGATTCATTTCCCATAGTTCCAACTACATTCATAGGATGAAAACTTAGGCTATGAGAGACAACTTTCCCTAGGAAGATTGCCCATTTTCTACAAAATGTTATGATATTTTTCAAAACATTACAAGTTATTGTCAACCACAAGCCCTCAAAAAGTAAATGATGCACAAAAATGAGTAGAAAGGGGAGTTCGATGCCAAATCTTAGTTCCTCCCTTAAAGTAAAAACTAAGGTGTATATTTTACCCTACGATGGTTAGAAGGATTCCTTAAAGTTTGGCATTTCACTGAGGTAGTTATGTTCCTTTTATGAACTAAAAATGATTCACAAATGAAGAAAGAGTTTCCTTCACAAAGTTATAAATGCTTGAATTTTGTTTTCTATGGTGGATGAATTTGTGAACACAAAGAAATAATTAATGTCAAATGGATATGAATTTGGATTAATCTAGGGCCTCAATGAAATATAAATTGATCTATAAATTACCATGGATATTCGACTGAAACAATTAGTAACAAAAAATCTTTAAATATTTTTAAATCTTATATTTTTGTAGTATGTTTCTTTAGAAATCATTATTAGTTAATTAGTAGTTTTTCTTGAATTTATTAAATAACTAAATTTATGAGAATAAAATAAATGATAAAAAATATACAAACCATCCACACAATTGAAGAAAATATGTATCCTAGGACACCTATTCCAAGAGAAAACTCAGCCAGAAGGTGAGGCCTATGCTCTAATCTATCGAAAGCAAGTACAAAAAAAGAGGCACTAACTATGGAGTTACCTTTGACACTTTGGACTGAACAATTGCTACATAATATCTTAACTCCTCTATTATTATCTCCAAATATCACTTCTTACATTCTCTTCTCAACTATGGAACAAGTACAATACAAAGGAATGGAACTCCTCCTCCTAGTGGCCCAATATTTAACATAATGTGATAGACATCTAGGGTTAAGGTTTTGACTTCCACAACCCTCAATTAGTGATAAGGTTTGGACCTTCTAGAATATTATTGAAATTCCACATGTATCTAGCCCCATCTTTGATTAAGGTGGATGACATGGAATCCACTCGTACCATTTTGGTCAACAAGTTAGGTCAACTTCTATGAGGAATAACTTTTTCAGATGAGCTCTGATTGAGGCATGATCTACATCATTGGAAAGTTTCTAAGAGTCTAGAACACCATAAAATGAATTCTTACAAGATTCCAAAAATATAAACCCAATAAAATTCCATTTAATGCCTCAAAATGCCTCTCAAATGTTCTAAACCCCATTTTCCCGAATTGGGGCCTACTTTGAAAATGGCCATAAAATTTGATCCCTCCATGTTGTTCCACTCAAAAAGTACCAAGATAGATTAAAATTTGTATTATTATCCATTTTATATTATACCTCTCAATTTAGGGATGGTTTTCATCCCCAAAATATTTACTAAATAAAGTGAGGGAATTATTCCTCTACGTTCTCCCTAGAGTACCATTTCTCTTTTCCTCAAAATTGTCCTTTGAACCCAATTTTCCAAATATCAAGTTTCCCCTATCCTGTAGTTCTAGAATTATTTTTCATATGGTTCTAAGTCCTCTATGGTAAGTAGGAAGTTATCCACCTTGTGATCTAACATGGAAAGCTCATAGACTTTCAAATTCTCCACATTCAATACTAAGTAAATGTGCATGTATGGGGGTAGACTGACTATGTAGGAATTATCTCCCACCTTCTCCAGCAACTCAAAAGATCCATACGGGAGAGCCTTGATATTATTACAAGGACCCTATAATATTTTCTTATTTAGCTATAACCAAAATATGTCTCCCACTTTTAATGACTTCTCAATTTTGTGTTGATAATGTTTGGAATTATACTTTTCCTGTTACTTCTTCAACATGTCTTGTAATTGAAAATGGATCTATCTTGTTGGATTACTAAGAGGGGGGGTGAATCAATAATAGAGAAATGTAATCATTTTTAACCATATAATGCAAGTGTTATATCAATGTATCATTATCATCCAATATTTGCAGAGTAAATAAACAATGAACAAATGAACAATCATACACATACACAATACACCATTTTTTTACGTGGAAACCCAAAGCGGGAGAAAACCATGGAATATGTTTTCTTATATGTATTGAAGAATTACATTCATTGGAAGCACCAACTTCCTTTGTTTTTCAACTACAACTGGAAGGAGGCTCCAACCCCCTAGTTTCTCAGTCTACAACCTGAGGGAATCTCCAACTCCCAAATTCTCTGGATATAACCAGAAGGAGGCTACAACCCCCTATGTTCTTCGACTACAACCAGAAGGTGGATACAACCACATTTCCTTGCCCCGTCCAATAACCCTGATGTATAAGTAGAATGATAAAACCATTGTCACACTATCACTGTGAGATATAATGTTGTAAATGTGTACCAATCAACCTGCACCAAACAACCTATACCAATAACCTGAACCATGCATCAACTTGTACCTCAAAATATAATCAATTTGTACCATAAAAAAGTGCATCAACCATGCACCAACCTGTACCTCAAC
>JASDQU010213935.1:0-18376 GCA_032191745.1 Picea mariana | reverse complement strand
TTGGGTTTCCACGTAAAACACTGATGTACTGTGTATGTGTATGATTGTTCATTTGTTCATTGCTTATTTACTCTACAGTTATTGGATAATAATGATTCATTGATATAACACTTGGATTATATGGTTAAATTTCTCTATTACTGATTCACCCCCCCTCTCAGTAATCCAACAGGAGTTCCTTGTGGAGGAACTGTGTGAAGACTCTGTTAAGAAAACAAAGTCACAACCTTAATGACTATTGAGAATTAAGCAGTGAGCCACATGCTTATATATATACTAGAATCCTGGATTACATTTTGAAAAACATCATGTAATCAATAGAAGACTAAAAAATGAATATTGACCATTCTGATAACCGAATGGTAATGTGAAGGATGCACAGGTTCATGATCCATTATGAACAAAAACAAAAAAGTTTGCTATTAAAGCATGCTGTTGTATTCCAAAAAAGGTTAGGGTGAGGCCTAACCAAGGCATCTCAAGAAAAAGAGCAGGAAGATCCCAACATGGAGTAAATTGCAAAAGCAGAGAAAAGACAGTGAGGCCTTAGAAATAAGTCATAGGCGATGTAGAAATAATTTGAAGAAAGGGAGAGCCCTCAATTCTTTTCTTGTTGTGTATTATGTTTTTCTCTAGGGTGAGAAAGATAGTATGCTGATGAAAGTAAATGTTTTGACACCATAGTGATGAGGATTGTATTACTGTAGAAAACAATTGAGACTTGTCGGTATTGCACTCATGAAAACATTAAGGATAATGTGATGAAGTGAATACATATATGCTAGGACATGTCTGAAAATGTTTTATTAATTTAAATGCTATGGTACTTGGATTTTTAATTTACATGATGACTAATGTGTTTATGATGTATGTGACGTGTAAAAATAAATAGATTGGAACTGTTGAGAAAGATAGTTGCCAATAATGAACAACCTCAATCAGAGGATTATTATGAGAAGGTTCTTATTGAAAGTTTGTTGAAGGGAATTTAAAAGTCCCCATGGAGCACCACTAATGGGATAATATCAGAGGGGGTGCTAACAACCAAAACACGTATAAAAATGTTCATTCCTATGTGGCACAAGGTATGAAGGGATTGGGTAAGAATCCCTTCTGAAATGTTTTACAGTCTCAATGTTATGTATGAAACGTTGAAAGAAAGATGTATGCTTTGGGTACCCAAGTAGGGTATGATTCAGGAAGGAGAACCTGAATGATGGAGGTGTGAACCTCTGATAGTAAAGACTGATTGTAACCCTCAGAAGAATTCATGAACTGATATGTCATGAATACATGGAAGTATTTCCCTTTATGAGAAAGTGAATTTGATTGTTAGTATGCACAACTCTGAAATTGTTTGTGATGACATTATAAAGGTGTAATAACATATATGTTCATGGGAAACTAAAAATTTGTTTGGCTGATTGAAGTTGAAAGTGCAGGAAGTAAAGGGATCTTGGATATGGCAGCATTGTAAGCCCATAAGGAATACCAATTGCCTGTTGAGACAAATTGCTATGGGAAGAAAAGTCCCATAATTATGAATATGGTTCCTGTGTGAAACAAATATGAGAACAGAATGTGGAATTTGGAAATCTACAGGTGACAGATTTACAAGAAAATTTTTGAATTTAAAATTTATGATGTCTCATGAATTTATGTATACTTGTGATACAGGTGAAAGGGAAAGATCTGTGAAGAGTGCAGAGATGAGAAATTGAGCTCTCGGGTTCGAGGGATAATTGTGAGAAAGAGTATAATTTGATCGCATGAAATAGAGACTAACTCGTGAGAAGGAGAATAACCTTCGTCCCTATTTATGATTGAGTCGAGAGAAGGAGAGTAACCTTCGTCCCTAACTATTTCTATGCCAAGAGAAGGAGAGTAACCTTTGTCCCTAACTTTATCTAAGACAGAAGGATGTCAAGCTGTAAAAGCATGAAAAATGGCTACTGTTGAGCCATGAGAGCCCCATGGTAATCCATGCTCGCCTAGAATATTTTTTGTTGAGGTAACACAAGCCGGAGGGATGGCTCGACAGATCAAGTCTAAGGGACGCCTCAACTGTAAGACTTGACAGAGTCTTTGGAATTCTTTCTGTGCAATAAAACCTTGGCAATGCAAGATGGATGACTCGAGGGACTGTATAGCAGAGAAGGGGATGCCTGAGCATAGGCCTGGAGGGTGAGTGACCGCAAGGAAGAGGAGAGCTTAATAGTTCTTGTAAACTATTGATTGGGATAATGCACACGATGGACAGTTCTTATTGTGTGATAAAACCTTGGCAAGGCAAGATGGATCACCCGAGGGACTATATAGTAGAGAAGGGGATGCCTGAGCCTGGGCCTGGAAGGCGAGTGACCGCAAAGAAGATGAGACCTTAATATTTCTTGTAAACTATTGATTGGGATCATGCAACCAATGGGTATGTCAAGAAAAAACAATGATCCTGGACAACAAAACAACCACATGGATAAAAATCCACGAACTGCGCAGATAATTATTGTGTTAAGATTCTGAAATTTTCCTAGAAATTTGAATGCAATGTTTTCGCATAAGACTATGATTAACGTGCTTGTTGTCCAAGAATTATTGAAAGAATGTGACCAATATTAGAGGTCTGAAAAAGGACATGCCTGAGGAAGAAGGATAAAGATTTATGAAACAACTGAATGAGAAAGGCATGACAGGTTTTTTTAGAAAGCACACAGAGGATGATGTTCCTTTAAGGGGGAGGGAATTGTAACACCCTAGTTTCCCACAGTTTGTAATTAGTCATAAAATAGGATTACCATGCTAAGGCATGTGGACAATGTAAATGTATTATTTTTAAACTTCCCATAATTGAGTGTTGGGGGGTGAAGCCTTGAAGTACGAGCCATGATATCTCTAGAGGAAAGAAATCAGTTAATGGAGAAAGGACCAATGGTTGAATCATCAACCACCCCCATGAATGGAACCACGGTCTAGTTGCAGGATGTTAGCTCGAAGTACCATAGAGACCTGCAAACCTGAGCTTCCTTCTGACAGAAGGAACAAGATAGTTCAAAAACCTTCCAGAGGAGGGAAGGTAAGATACATACAGAGACATTGTTGTAGGAAAATATCCCTGTGGACAGGTAGATTCCCTCAAAGAGCTAGACCCTAAACTCTAAGACAGAAAGTTCTTAACATGGACACTGACTTCCTTTTAAATCTATAAAAACTAATACATGAGAAGGAAGGAGAATAGGAGTACCTCTTTATCAACGTTTTTCCCTGCACGCTCCGAGTCGAGCTCCCAACTCTCGCTCCTCGGTGAGTCCTGTAGACAAACAAAGTACAACCACTTCCTACTCTATTGATATTAGCTTGAAAACAGATCTATCTATCAACGATAAGTTCATGTAAGATCAAACACAAACTAGAAAGAAACAGGCCAAGCGTGTCATATTAATGAGAATAACGACAACAGTACTTACAATCGTAGATGCAAATGCGACAGCTTCGTCAAGTCCCCTTTGTCTAACCCTTGCTCGGAAGATCCATGACCTGGATGATAACAACTTCACTGATCACTCTTCTTTAGCTGACCGTGTGTTTCCTGTGAGATCATAGGTTTCATGCTAGCAATTCTTCCCCCTTCTCACCATCATAGAGCCTGCTTATATAGGTTAAGAGAGGCTTAACCTCTTGAGGTATCTTTAGGGTAGGTTGAGGAATTCCCTCCTCAGATCAAAGATCTTCTGATTGAACCAAGAATTCGAATGCAACAGCCTTCCAAACTTGAAATATCCTTCCCTTATTCTCCTCAACGGGCCAACCACTGCCCAGATTAGACAACGCTCCCTCAAAAGGGGCATCAGGGTGCTATAGCGCTCCCTAGGAAGATTGAGGGGAGCGCCAACGCTCAAAGAATGGATAGCGCTCCTTCAGAGGGGCAATTGGGCGTTATAACGGTCCCTAAGACCTTATAGGGGAGGGCCAGCGCTCCTAAGGCTGATGTAGGGGAGCGCTCACCTTCAAAACCCTAGTTTAAGAGCTCCTTTCAGGTGGTAAGAGTTCCTTGACTTCAGTTAATCATTCTCCTTCCTCCAAATCAAGTGTCTGAAATATTCTAAATGTCTCTTCGGTGTCTTCATCATGGCAGTATGATTTTTTTGATGTTTGCAACACTTGTGAATGACATGCGACACTTGCGATAGTTGAGAGGATCATGCGACACTTACGACACTTATCAAAGCGAGCAATATTGAGGTGTAACAGATTGCCCCCCAAAGTATGAAGTTAGAAGATACGAACTGATAACTGAAATGCTTTGTAGACGTTGAAGAAAGGGTATAGACTCGGAGAACCTAAAGGAAGCTGCACACAAACATCTAACAAATATCATGACATATTTCAAAACCCAAGGCAGGCATACCTATGATTGGGTGATCAAGGCTTGCAAGATATGGCCGCCATAAAATACACTGCAGATCCATAATTATATTGATAAAAAGGTATAGCCACCAGGAATACAATGTGGATATATACTCTGATGACTTGAACTGATCGTAGCCACGAAGAATACACAGTGGATCTACGAGGTAACAAGACATAGCCACGACCAATACAAAGTGGATCTATGTAATAGTGTATGCATCATTCGTCCAAGAGAAACTCCTTCGCAACCTGGGCAAAGTATATATCAAAGTGATTAATCAACACAGGGTCTTCTTACCGATCCCAATGTGGTACGATTCTAACCATGTGAATAGATGTCCTGATGTCGAACATGACAGAAGCCACTTGATTACCGGTCAATGGTGTGAACCGTTAACAAGTGTGAGGGAGATCACAATTAATGTCAATGATTCCCAAGGTACCCTAGTACATTCCAACGAATGTGAATGGATGAGATGGAGTCGAACATCCGTGGAATCATCCGATCAGAGGTCAATGATGTAAACCTACTGTCAAATGTGAGGAGGCCTGCCATTAAGGCATGCAGGTCCCAAAGTACTAATTGGTTTCTAAGCCTGATTCCTGGATAATGTGCTGAGGTCGACAGGAATAAGCTCATCGAAGGAGGGCCTTGATGTATCCCCCATCAACAACACAAAACAGACATAGAGATGTAATTGGTGGATCAAAAGGACATGGACTGACACAGGTTCTGAGGAAAGATATTTGGGATGGCTGACTCTAGAGGTGGATACTTCCCTTGAACACTGAGGCACAACAGCAGAAACATGACATGGACCAAAACTTGATGATGCAGTGGGTGTTGTGGCTTGCGTCGAGTGACCCAAAGGAGTGAAAGAAACTCAAAGAATTGGCTCAGTGCAGAGGTTCAGCGGGTTATAATGCGTGCATATGACAAAGTGTCGTGTTCAAGGGAGACTCTAATAATTGCTTGATAATGTTCTCAAGAGACTGCTTGGCTTGCTTCTTTCAATTTCCCCCCCATCCAGATAGACGAGTACCTCTTTTTGATTTAATGAGCTCGAGGAGGATAACACATGCTCGATATAACTCACCTTCGGTAAGTTCCTCTTCCTTTGTTTAACGAACTGGAAGAAGTAAGGGTTTGATCCTATATGGGCTTGTCGATGTGTGCTTTAACGAGTCTAAAGACCGAAAACTCGAAGGTTTTTCAGGATTATAGAGTTTGGAAAAACACTTAAAAGAGAAATCTCTCAGTTCCTTTTTCATACAGTAGTCTAACAAGACCGAAAAAAAGATAAACTATCGCTCGAAAGACGCCCTTTCTAACCTTTTAACGAGTGTGAAAGGAAGCAAGGTCGCTCAACAATCTTTTCATATTTAGAGAGTCTGAAAAGGGTTTAATGATGACTCCAGGGGGGTTCCTTTTTCGTGTGTCCATGCGGGTCCAAAAAAGAGATAAAATTTTACCTGACGCGTTCTCATATTCTCGAGCTTGAGAACGAACTAAGACTATGCTCATGAGTGCGACAAGGTAAATAACCCATCAGAACTACCAGGAAACCTGTGATGTCAGAACTACAAACCATGGGTTTAGTGAAGCCATTATATTGTTAGAGAAACCCACAAATGACTATACCTTATAAAAAATGGAAATTTATAAATAGCAATACAATGAAAATTCCATTTACCATTTCATTTTGCACAAGGATTTTGGAGTAGTGGAGATTCTCATTCTGGAGGTGGATCTTGTTTCGCTTGCTACCGGAGCTACGGTTGATCGTTTCTCTAACCGTTCGGACCAGGTAGGTCTTCATCTCTCCTTCTTTCAATTACATGGTTTAATATTCATTTTCATAGCAACATTTAATTTAAAAAATGAAGCCCTAAGTTGCCCAACTATGATCAAATCGGCCTCTTTTACAAGTGATGGAAAAAGGGCATTCTTTTTGAAAAAACGTTTTAGAAGGTGATGGATAAGATGTAAACACCTCAATACCTAAGAGGATGGGTTGTTTTTGGCAAAGAACCCATGAAAAATCCTCACATATGCCCACGCAGCCATAAAGAAATCGTTTTCATTTTAAAACATTTTTATTATTGTGTGATGGAGATTAAATGGATAAGAGAGGGTGTGATGATTGTAAAAGAGGGTGTGGTCTCTTTAAATGATGTGGGCATTAGATTTCATGTTTTTAGATTGCTTTTTGAAAATTGCCGAAATTGCCAAAATGTTGAAATAATGAAATTCTTTATTCTTTTTGTTTTGTAGGTAATTTCGGCGACCATGATCGAGTGGAAAGAACGAGAACATGAGATTGATGACTTGGATACCTTGCAAAGTCCTTGCACATGGGCCGCATTGCGAGCTTATGGCTTACTCAAATTCTTCAAATTGCAAAAAATGAAGAAGGAGATTTTGTTGCTTGAGCATATGATCGGCCTATGGGATGTTGCGGAGCAAGGATTCCCATTGAGTTGGAAGACGTCTATTTCCTGACAGGTCTCTTGAAGAGAGGGGTTCCCATATATTTTTCTGAGCAGAGGGTGCTACCTGAACAAGTGGGCGTGTATCTGTCATGTCACTGCGTTCCAGGAGCAAGACTGGTAGGGGGTAGAATCCCTATCAAGGATATCTGAGAGCTACCCATCCAGTCCATTTTGTTTTCCATCACGAGCGTGATGGGTAGTACTAGCGCGCATATGGCATCAAGATCGCAGGTGGCTTATGGTGTTCAGTGTTTGGAACCAACACTATTCAACTGGAGTGCAGGGTTCCTTCAAAATGTGAAGGAACAGGTTTCACGGTGCAGGATGGGACAGACACAGTTTGGTTACGGCTCTTTTCTAGTTTCATTTTTCCTAGAGTGCATCCCCCAGATGTAGCCTCAGATAGCATTGGCGGTGTGACCAATGGATGAACCAAGGATGGAGAGGTGGACTAGTCTGTCTCCGAGGCTAGTAGCGGAGTCAGAGTTCCATTTCACTGGCGATTTCTTTGCTTCGCTGAGACGACAGTATCTCTGGATAGAAGACTTCTCGTATGGTGAGGTAGATTTCCGCGGGAGCATGGATTTGATTTTACCCACAGGGGAAGACTGGGATGTGTCAGGTAAGAGACTGAGCTATACCTTGTCTAGTTTTTGTTTTTTTAATTTTTTAATGTATATGTATTTTTTTGGGTATGTAGAAGAGTTTTTAAGAGATGTATTGTTTTCAACATGTAGACAAGGGGAAAGTGCTCCGATTGTAGCGGATCCGGGAGTACCAGTGATAGGTCTCCGGGAGGTTGAAAGAAACCTCCAAGACCTCACGATGGGCATTCCTCCTCTACGGAGGGGAGAAGTGCCTTTACATCTACAGAGGCACACTGTGGGAGTGCTAGAGAATGTCAATTCTCTATTGAGACGCATAGTGCGTGCAATGATGTGCTACTCAGAGCACAATGTAGTGCAGGGATATTAGAGTCTCTCTGGTGATCATATTTTTGTATGCCCTGTCAAGCGATGTTGTAGGGGTTTAAAGACCCAAGATTTTGCTCTTCTACATACTTTTTGATGTAATCAAAACATTTTAGTCACACCATATATATATATATATATAGATATATATATACAGTTTCGAGTTTTTATAGTGCCAAATGATTTGTACATGATGATGTTTGTGATGTGTTTTAATTTACATGTGATGTATAATTTGCTTTCCTTAAATCTTATATGTGGGCAAGATACCGATCCATGATGTAATTAGCTAACGAATCCAAAACACTGTTGAGTTCTCTTGGAATGTGTCTATATTCAATGTAATTGAACATTCGTTCAAGATGGCGAACTTGCAAGTGGAGATGTAGCAGGATAGGATTACGGATATCGTAGATACAGTTGAGTTGATAGACCACGAGTTGGGAGTCTAAGTAAACAATGATACGAGAGATACCTAGGGAGGAGGCTTGGGTCAATAGTCCGATGACAGCATGATATTCTGCCATGTTGTTGGTTGCTAGTCCTAAGCAGATACCTCCTAAACTCATCACCTCATCAAATTGGTAAATAACCCATGCTGTCGAAGCAATGTTCCGAGTATGTCGACTAGCGCCATCCGCAAACCCAAAAAATATAGGAAAGGAAGACGCCATATGCACATGAAAACACAAGCACAGCCATGAGTGGAAACGGTAAAGACTCGAGCATGCGAAAGAAATAGACACACCAAACTAAAATAAAATAATGTACAAAGTACAGATGCTGGGTAATATAAGCATAGTACTTTTTAAGGTAGAGCCCGTTTCGGGGCTCTCCTAGGGAAATTCCATCATGATCTACTAATTTGTAGGCACCTCTGTGTAGAACATGCTTCATGATGTAGGGACCATTCCACAGAGGTTCTAACTTACCTGTCCCCAATTTATCGTGAGCTTGGTCATAAACGAGGACTAAGTCTCCTTCTGCAAAATTCCGAGGATGGACGGATTTGTCGTATTGACTCTTAATTCATTTATGATGTGCCTCATTAACGAGAGCAGTATCACAACGTGTTTCGTCCAGCTTGGATAGATACAAGAATCGTTCTTCTTCAGCAGAAGTATGGGGCAAGATTTTGACTTTGAGTTTCATTGATGGAATCTCACACTCGATCGATAGAACGACTTCGATGCCATACACCAACTGGAAAGGACTAAATCCAATTGAGGTTTTCACAGAAGTGCGATAAGCCCAGAGAGTGGAGAAAATTTGTAGATGCCACGATGTCTTGTTTACCCCCACCATGCATTGGATCATGGTTTTTAGGACTTTGTTGATAGCCTCAACTTGTCCATTGGCCTGTGGATAGTAAGGGGATGAGTTTTCATGGAAAAAACCCAATTTGACATGCACTTCGATCATCATCTGGTTCTTGAAGTGTGCACCATGATCAGTGACAATGGCACATGGTACACTGAAACGAGTTATGATATGGTTGAAAAGGAATAGAGCTGCGGTACGACCATCATTCAGGAAGGTAGGCATAGCCTCAGCCCATTTGGTGAAGTAGTCGACGATGACGATTATATAACCGTGCCCCCCGGCTGAGGTAGGCTTACACTGCATGAAATATATACCCCACTTGGAAAAGGGGCTGATGGCGATAATGGGGTGCAGCGCAGTAGGGTGCGTGCGTGCCTTCTTGTTAAAGACTTGGCAGGGTGGGCATTTTTTGACTGCCTCGATACAATCTTTGAAAATCGAGGGCCAAAAGTAGCTGGCACGTAGGATTTTTTGGGCTGTGGCCATCCCGGAAAGGTGACCGCCACAGGCACCAAGGTGACAATCGTTGATAACATGTTTAGCCTCCTCGTGAATCAGAAATCATCGAAGGATAGTGTCAATACCACGGTGATATAAGGTGTCGCCGATGATAAGATAACGACGAGAGTGGTGACGAATACTTCGACGCTCTTCATAAGAAATGTTAGGCTGAAAACGTTGGGTTTGAAGGTAAAGGAGAATGTCTCCGTACCAAGGATCAGAGGTGCTGATGAGGAAAAGAGATTCATCGGGGAGAGGATCTCTAGGTTCGATGTCTTCATCGGCACGAGGGAGAGCACAAATAAGCTTTGCAAACACCAGGGACTTTTTGGCTTTGGACTTCATAAATTCAAGATCGAATTCCTGAAGGATGATGATCCATTTAGAATATTTTCCCCCAAGTACTTGACGTGTCAAGACGTGGTAGATGGGGTTGGAGTCCGCGATCACCGTGGTGGTGCATAATAAGATGTAATGGCGGAATCTCTGGACAGCGATGATGGCTGCCAGAGCTAGTTTCTCTACATGTGAATATCGGAGTTCAGGTCCAGATAGACTCTTGCTCAAGTAATAAATCACATGTTCTTCACCACGGGGGTCCTCTTGAACTAACACCATCGCGATAGTGGAAGTGGAGGCGGCCAAGTAAAGGATGTAATCCTTTGTATACTCCGGAAGGTGCAACAAAGGTGCGTGGGTCAAGGCATGCTTGAGAGCATCGAATGACCATTGGGTGGTGTCATCCCAGATGAAAGGGGTGTTCTTCTGCAGTAACCACATGAATCCTTTAGTTATTTCGGCGTAGTTGTAGATGAAACGGTGAAGGAAGTTAGCTTTGCCTTGCAAACTTTGGAGTTGGGATAAATTGGTAGGTGGAGGTAAGGCTAGAATGGCCTTAATCTTTAAAGGATCCACCCTAATCCCGTCTTTGGAGACAATGAAACCGAGGAGTCGACCGGATTCGACAGCAAAAATGCACTTATGTGGGTTCAAGCGAATACGGTAGAACTGACATCGAAGAAAAATCACCCGTAAGTGATCAATGTGATCGGATCGATTGGATGAGTGGGTGGGTAAATCGTCAAGGTAAGGCTCTGTGATATGCTCGATGTCGTGGAAAGCGTACGACATGGCCCGCTGGAAAGTAGCACTAGCATTTTTTAGGCCAAAAGGTAGCTTTCGATAGGTGAAAGTTCCCCATGGGAAGATAAAGGCTGTCTTATGTTGATCAACAGGTAAGATTTCAATCTGGTTATACCCAGAAAATTCTTCCATGAAAGAGAAGATTACACTCCCAGCGCAATTATCGATGATTTGGTCAATGAAGGGTGTAGGGTAGTTGTCCTTTGCACAAGCTTTGTTGAGATCCCGTTAGTCAACACAAATACGGATGGTCCCTTGTTTTTTGGCAGCCGGAACAAGGTTGGAGACCCATTCTATCAAAGGGATGGGATAGATAAAGCCAGATTTTAGAAGTTTTTCAACTTTTGCCTTTATAGCTGTGATTTTCTTGGGATGAACCGGGCGAAGCTTTTGTCGAACAGGTTTCAGGTCAGGGTAAGTCTTGATTTCGTGCACGACGATTGAAGGGTTGATCCCTGGAATTTCCTCGTAACTCCATGAGAAGACATCGCGAAATTATTTAAACAAAGCGATGTAAGAGACCACTTCCTCGGGTGTGCAATTAACACCAAGGTTAATGTTTTCCACGACACCTTCTTTGATCGAAATATCAATAACGATCGTAGTAGAGATGTTACCCATGTTCCCCTCAGAGAGAGCATCTTGTGTGAGGATAGGAGATTGCGGAGCATTGGTAACATCGGGAGGGAAGATAGAGTGTATGTCTTGGTGAATTTCTTCCAAAGGCGGAAGAAAAGAGGATCGATGATGGTTATCATCCCAAGGTAGGTTGTCAATGCTAAGCATTTCCATAATAGATTCATCAGAAGGGAAAATTTGGGAAATGTAATCGATGACAGACGATAGGGAATCCAACCATGAGGGCATCGAGTAGGCATCAGGTGCCAATAAATGTGGGTTGTTTGGAGAGGGAGAGGCAGATTGAATAGCTACATATGTGGCCTCGGCTAGGCTGAGTGGCATAGTGTCACCGAGCACATCAAATTCCAGAGGACTAGGCACAATCCAAGGATCAGATGATTCCAAGGATTGATAAGGCATAGTCGAGATCATATTGACGACGGCAATATGATGCGCGGTAGGTGGAAGTGGTGTAGGGAAAGTACCCATAAGGCTAGAATATTTTAACAAGCCAACACCAATGGTTTCATACGTAACTAGGTGGTCTCCCAAAAAAGGAATGTTGTTGGTGA
Organism: Picea mariana; assembly: GCA_032191745.1. Classification (NCBI taxonomy): domain Eukaryota; kingdom Viridiplantae; phylum Streptophyta; class Pinopsida; order Pinales; family Pinaceae; genus Picea; species Picea mariana. The sequence continues at coordinate 6,348 of JASDQU010213935.1, read as the reverse complement.
CAGGGACGCGAGCGTCGAGTGTACAAAAATCGAGTTGATCGATAGTGACAATTTTGCCTTGATGGGGGAATTGTACACATCGAAACACCGACGAGGAAACAACAGTCATAGTGTAGAACCAACTTCTTTTGAGTAGTAGGTTGTAATCGAGGGGGGCATCGACCACCTCGACATCAACGGTAACAATTTTGTTGCCCAACTGAATGGCCAAGGATTGTAATAATCTATAAGGATGAAAACCTCATCCATCAAAAGCGCGTAACATCGTAGGGGATTTGTTAAGGGAATGTGATTTTAAGCCTTTCCAACAAGCTAAAGACATGACACAGGTAGAGGCTCCCTCATCCAAGATAGTTCGGTGGATTTGTTGATTGTGAACAACAACATCGATTTGGAAAGCTAGTTGGTGGGGGAGTCGTGGTTGGTGATCATCCAGGTTAAACGTGAGGTTATTTGATGACTCGGGATTGAAAGCACCGATAGCAGCTAAGAGCGTTCGACATTGGCTGGGACAATGCTATAGAACTTCCAAGGCGGACATAGCACACGGTGCTTGAGCCAAATCTTCTACAATGTTGTAGTTTTGGGCAGCCCATGAATTAGGATTGAAGGTCGATTTCCAGATGGTGCTCTTAGGAGGGCATAAGATGGAGTCAAATGAAGGTTTCTTAATCTAAAGTGGCCCGGATGGAGGGCTGGAAGACGGAGGACTAACGGAAGATGGTAACGGGTCCGGTACGAAACCATTAGTAGTCTTCGGCTTATCAGGTTTAACTGGTGTGTCATATGTTGCAGTGCGAGTGGTTAGATTAACCCCGTTAAACATGTAAATGTGGGCACTTGTCGAGGCCTCATCATGGGGTTGGTTGGAACTGCCCCTTGCGGTGGGGGTTTGGGCAACCAAAGATTGTTGCTGTGGAAAAGGCTTAGTAATCACAGTGGGTTGTGAATTTCCCTTGAAAAGTTTGGCCACTTCATCGTGATGTGGACAGTCTCGAGTGTAGTGATCGTCACCACAAATGAGACATGGGAATTTCGGTTTTCGTTGTGATTGTTTTCCGGCAGTAGGAGTTTGCGGTTGATTTTTTGGTTGTTCATTGTTGTTGTTTTTCTTTGGTTTATTTCTCGCTTTCTTCTTGCCCCTAAGTTGTTGTGAAGGGGTCGATTGGACTGCATTCACCTCATAGACCTGAGTTTGAGGGGGGGTAGAGGAGGGCGCAGTCGGGCTGGGAGCAGCCGTCGAAGCGGGCCACTGAGTTGTTTCAGTCGACTGGGAAGTAGATTGGGTTTTGACGGAGCCAATAACTCCATCTGCATGGGAAGCAGACGATGGTTTGGATGGATCATTAGTGGCATGGGTAGCATTCGGTATCAACTCGTACAGAGTACCAGAATGTGAATAGACTAAGTCTAAGTACTGAGCTCGGGCAATAGCTTCTTCCTCGGTGACCACACCACCCATGGCAACATCAAGAGCGATCTGGGGTAATAATGATTTAGTGAACCATTCCGCTAACAATTGGTCAGGGATGACCGCTTTGATTAGCCTTCGCCGTCATCTCCATTCATGAATATGATCAGAGATGTGTACGGAAGTTGTCTGACAAAGGGAGGTTAATAGTTCAGTACCCGTCTCGTATCGAATGGGTAGTTGGAAGTGTGTGAGGAAGGACATGGCGAGGGAGTTGAAATCATGAAAAGATGCGCGTGGTAGTTCAATATACCATTTCGCCGCAAATCCCATAGGCGTTCGTTGGAAAAGACGCAAACGTATAGAATCGTCCATGAGGGAGCTGGATGAACACCACAAATGGAAAGTCATCACGTGGTTGTTTGGGTCTTCTCCAGACTTTCCGTCGAATTTTGGGATATCAGAAGGGAGTTTAGCTGGGATAGCTGGCCAGACCGGAGAATGATAAATAGGATCATTCGTTAACCGAGACAAGTCTGGAAGGTCCAGGGTTGCTAGAAAAGGTAGTTGTCGGTTAACCTGTGGGTAATGCTGGTGTGGCATGGGGACACCAGTAGGACCAATCACTGGGTTATGCGGATAATTGTAACTAGTGGGCCCTCTTGTATGAGGTTGGTGTTGACTAGGGTACATAGGATTTGAGGTGCTTTGAGAAGTATGTGTGAGCGGAGGATAACCAGATGGGTTTTGAGGGTTATAAGCTGGATTTGGCGTTTGTCCATAAGGAGGTTGTTGTGGAGCTTTAGAATTGTGTCCTGCCGAGAATTGTGGGTTTCCTAGAAAAGGGATATTCCATGGATTAGGCGTGGCAGACACATTTTGTCCATATGGTTGATGGTAGGCTCCAGATTGAGGCTGCCCCCAGCATGAGGGTGCCCCCTAAATTGAATTTGTCCTCCGGTGGGAGGATGTCCCCCAGCTTGAGGTAGAGTTCCTGGAATTTGAGAACCAGACGCAAATGACTGACCGGTACTACTGAATGGGTTAAGACCACCAAGATCGGTCCCTCCGGGTTGTTGGATAGGTATAGAACTTCCCGGCATAACTTGGGTAGTAGTGGCAGTGGTAAGATTCAGTGCTCTGTACCCAAAAGGGAGTGTTGATGTAGGTCTTGGCGTTACTGGTGTGCCCATAACAGCTTGGCTAACCACCGCATTACCGGCAGGAATAGTCGGGATATGAGGGACCATTGTAGAATGGGCCATCTGGAGAGGAAAAGTAGACCTTGGGCCAATGGACGATGTGTTTGGACCAACAGATGGTGTGGCTGTAAAAATAGTGGTACCAGTAAAATGGTTTAGGGGTACAGTGTAGGCGATAGGTGCATTGGCACCCATCCCTGTTCCATAAAGATCCCGCACCATGCACAGTGGACTTCGAACAATGTCTGTGGTCCAAAAGGGGTCATCGGCTAAAGGGTTTGAACGAGACCCAGCCGGAATGTCAGAAGGATTGACGACGACAAATTCACCAACTGAATTCAGTTGGAGGACACGTCGTTCATATCCCTCTGGAATGCGGAAAGCTTCCAAAGAATGAGGGGAAGTTGTGGTATCTTGAACCTCACTCTGTTGAGGAGATTCCTCCATAGAATGAGGGGGTAAAGGGGTGTTCCCTTCCATATTTTATGGAGGAAGTCCCTGTAGCCTCCGCGAACAGTGTGGAGGGTCGATGTTGGCGAAAAAGATCTATGGCCAACTACTGAAAAGAAACAGCATACGCTAATAGAATATAAGAATCACAACCAAGAAAACAGGACTTTCTCTCGATGACCATACTAGTTGGTGATGAAATCCAACGTCGCGTGATCAAGTCAAGGAGGGGTGGGGATATGGTGGAACGGTTACAATGGCGACTTGCTTAACGGACTTACGCCTTGGTGCAAGCTTCCACGCAGTAATTGTGTATTTACCCTCCAAGGAGCCCGAGTGAGTTTGACCAATGTCTGCTCCAGGTACAGTGAGACTTCCCTTCACTGTCACCTTGTGTAAGACCCTAAATTTTATGGCCAGTAAGGTTACCAATTCGCAGTTAGCCCCTGGGCAGGTACAGTCGACAGTCCGATCCAAACATACGGGCAGGGTATCTAGCCCGAAATCAACTAAAAGGATTCCACGCAGTAATTGTCGATTTACCTTGAAGCGATCCCCATAATACGATCTGACCACTACAATCAGTCAAACCACGAAGGGATAATCCTCATAGCTCTCTCGAATGCGACCTCGTGCGTAACCGCTGTGTGAGAGGGGGATCCCAGGTAGACTTATATGATAATTGGATTTGAGTCTCCTTAACTCAGGATGCTAATGTTTGTTTTGGAAACTTTGGAGAGTTATGCTCACAGCCTAATCCAAAGTACTAAGCCTAGTCTACTGTTGGTGGAGGATCCTAGAAAAGAAAATGTTCTAAAAAAATTTTAATTAGCGTTTATTTTAGAGTTGTTCTTTACTCAAAAGGGGTGCATGGAAGTGAAATGGATGGAATTATGAATCAGTCCCAAAAATGCATCAAATATGATAAGAAGTCATTTCTTTTCGATGAACATCTATCTGAGGGAGAGAGAGAGAGTTGTTTCCACTAACAAGCACTAATAAGGAATGTCCTCAAACAAATTTTCTTCAATCAAATCCTGATGTGATGCGAAAACTTTTTGAGATACCTTCTAACATGCAAAATCAATCATGAATATGTTTCTTTATTGTTTGTATATGAATAATGATTAATTCAAAACAATGCTCGTCTTGCTAATTATCTTTTTGAATCAATGAAAATCAGACCAACACAAGCAAGAATCGTACAAACAATACACCCTCTTGTTGTGATCAAAACAAGAAGTGAAAGAAAAGAAACAATCAAAGAGAAACCAAGAACTTCACACCAAAAGAATGTCGAAGAAAAATGAGCTTAACTAAAACCAAATGAAGAGATCTGTAGGCCTTTGATGACCTTCACCAGAGTTTCTCGCTCAGTCAAAAAGGAGAGAAAGACAATGCATGGGTTTCAAACTCCAAACAACAGAAAAACTCAACAACAAGGGTGAAGAAGGCTACAAAATCCAAACAGAAAGATGTTTGTTCTTCAAAAAGACAGATGTCAAAGTTGAAAAGGAAGAAGGATTGACTCACAAGGTGGCTCAACAAGAGAAACACAGAGGTAAAATCCTGAAAAAAAACAATTTTGGAAAGGATTTTTGGCCAAAAGAGGGTTGGTGCTCTGTTGTCAAAGACAAGGAGCATTATAGCACTCTGTGTAAGGCACTCAGGGAGCGCTGGCACTCTGTTAACACAGGGACATGGGCGCCAGGTTCAAAAAGATCCAAAAAATGTCAAAAATCCAAAAATTGCAGTTCAGTCTCGTCAATCAAGCTGAGTGCAATGGGGTAGGGAGTCAATCAGATCATGAAATCAATAAAAAAAGGAGTGAACCAGGTCTGAAAAAAATCAAGGGGTAAGACAAGGTCTATGAGGAGAAATCAAAACAAACAGTTTCGATTTGAGGACTCCCCAGTGGAGTCGCCAGTTTCTGATGTAGGAAAATCTCCCTGCGGACAGGTAGATTGCCTCAAAGAGCTAGACCCTAAACTCTAAGACAGAAAGTACTTAACGTGGACACTGACTTCCTTTCAAATATATACAAACTAATACATGAGAAGGAAGGAGAATAGGAGTACCTCTTTATCGACGGTTGTCCCTGCACGCTCCGAGTCGAGCTCCCAACTCTCGCTCCTCGGTGAGTCCTGTAGACAAACAAAGTACAACCACTTCCTACTCTATTGATATTAGCTTGAAAACAGATCTATCTATCAATGATAAGTTCATGTAAGATCAAACACAAACTAGAAAGAAACAAGCCAAGCGTGTCATATTAATGAGAATAACGACAACAGTACTTACAATCATAGATGCAAATGTGATAGCTTCGTTAAGTCCCCTTTGTCTAACCCTTGCTCGAAAGATCCACGACCTGGATGATAACAACTTCACTGATCACTCTCCTTCAGCTGACTGTGTGTTTCCTATGAGATCATAGGTTTCATGCTAGCAATTCTTCCCCCTTCTCACCATCATAGAGCCTGCTTATATAGGTTAAGAGAGGCTTAACCTCTTGAGGTATCTTTAGGGTAGGTTGAGGAATTCCCTCCTCAGATAAAGGATATTATGATTGAACCAAGAATTCGAATGCAACTGCCTTCCAAACTTGAAAGATCCTTCCCTTATTCTCCTCAATGGGCCAACCACTGCCTAGATTAGACAGCGCTCCCTCAAAAGGGGCATCAGGGCGCTATAGCACTCCCTAGGAAGCTTGAGGGCATCTCCAGCACTCCAAGAATGGATAGCTCTCCTTAAGAGGGGGCAGTTGGGCGTTATAACGCTCCCTAAGACCTTATAGGGGAGCACCAACGCTCCTAAGGCTGATGTAGGGGAGCGCTCACCTTCAAAACCCTAGTTTAAGAGCTCCTTTCAGGTGGTAAGAGTTCCTTGACTTCAGTTAATCATTCTCCTTCCTCCAAATCAAGTGTCTGAGGTATTCTAAATGTCTCTTTGGTGTTGTCATCATGGCAGTATGCTTTGTTTGATGTTTGCGACACTTGTGAACGACATGCGACACTTGTGACAGTTGAGAGGATCAGGCGACACTTACGACACTTATCGAAGCGAGCAATATTGAGGTGTAACAGACATATCAAGAGAGGATATACAGGAAGAAAGCACAAGATCGTAACAGTGATGTGTGAACCCAAATTAAGTGACACGAACACAGTCTGAAGGACCTGAACGCGAGTTTTATGTTGAGGAAGCATCTGATAAACCTCATAGGGTCGCTGTGAAAGAGAGAGTTTCTCTAAGAGATGGCGTAAATTCCCTAGTGATATCATG